>OX393558.1:28346949-28549449 GCA_947650365.1 Chamaelirium japonicum | reverse complement strand
TATATATATATATATATATATATATATATATATATGTATATGCGCCTTACTTCAATCAGGTGCGCACCTTGAGTTGCGCCTTGCACCTCGGCTCTAGCAGACCTTTGCGCCTCATGTGCGCCTTGAGCCTTTCAGAACACTGTGTCAGATTCGGCGGATCTCGCCACCAAATCGCCGATTTTCACCTAATTTTGTTGGATGTATGTACAATTATAAAATGCTTAAATTTAAATTTTCAAAAAACTTATCCAGTAAAAAAAATTCCTCTTTTTTTTACCATATTGAAATTTTTCCACCATTTCGGCGGCCGAAATTTTGGTTTTTGTCTGGACCAAAACTAGACACAACCAAAGTTTAAAACCATGGCATGGCATAAAGAAATCCAAGATTCCAATCCTTCATTACATACTTTACACACCAAATTTCCTCAACCAAACAAAGGCATATTCAATAAACTTATAAAAGCACCGAACAGGTAATTGAATATGAATCAACCAAAAAGATAATCAGATTCTCAATCAAAAGGCTCAGAATTTTAAAGGTGAAAGAGTGATCAACCAACAAAAATAAAAAACAATATGCAGTTTTCATTGCACGAATAAAAGGACAGATCAGATTGATGTACTTCTAGAATCAAATGTTAACAAATGTCGACCGAAATCAACTACATATACCACATTTCTCGATTTTTCAGAGAAGAGACAGAAAAGGTCAAACACTTTATACCAACAAGAATTCAGAATCAGCGAAAAAGAAATCAAAATCCCAATCCTTCTTTCCATACTTTGCACCCCAAAAATTCCTCAGCCAAAGAAAGTGGATCACCAACAAAAGCACCTCAACATGTAATGGAATCTAAAAAGATAACTAGATGATCAACAAAAACGCTAGAATTTTAAAGGTGAGAGAATGATCAACCAGTTGTGTACAAATTCCCAATGATATCACCAAAATATGCCTTTCTCTTAGGACCCCACATAGGAATTGTCGAAAATTTCAGTGCTACCAAATTTTGTTCAGATCCATCTTTTCCAATGAATGAAAATTCCATCTTTTCCCCATTTTGGGTTTTTTGTAACAGGCCGACATTCTACCAAAATTTGATAGAAATCTGACAAATTTCCTCAAAGAACTATCCTTAAAAGATACATAAAATATTTGACCGAAATCCAACAAAATTTCTCCTTTTTTTAACCAACCGAAATTGACATCGAAATCAACATTTAAAACCTTGCATGCAGTAATCATTGAACAAAAAGGGGATACATCATATTGATGTATTCATCAAACCAAATATTAACAAATGTCAACCGAAATCAACCACGTTTGTCAGTTTGTCAGTGTCGTCAGATAAAACCTTGCATGCAGTTTTCATTGCACAAAAAGGGGGGTACATCACATTGATGTATTCATCTAACCAAATATTAACAAATGTTGACCGAAATCAGCCACGTTTGTCTTTAAAGAGTGCCGACAAAGAAAAGGTCGTGCATGACGATATGGTTATCAATCAAAATGACCAATAGATATTCGAAAAGGTCCACCATGGTACAATTATTCAAATAAGTTGGTCATGTCGACCGACAAATGTTGACAAATTTCGAGCACAAGAACGTTTGGACCATAGATGTTTGAATCCTAGAGATCGACAAATGTAAAGACATGTTTTAATGCAATGTACTTTATTTAGAGAACTACATGAATCAAATGCCTTAAATGTGCATATTTATGTTTGACAGCCGTTGGGCAAAACCATTGCTTATGTTAAGGCATGGGATTCATATACGAATCCAATAGGCCGACAAATTTAAATTTTTACTAAAATCAATCAACAAATTACAAATTTTTCCATCCAAATTTTACCTTAAGGTGCAAGATTGGCATGCACATTTTTCTGAAATCCGACAAATTTTTATTATTGACTGAAATTGATATGGAAAATGACATTTATAGCCCCAGAAACTAGTCTAATTGCTTACAAATTGACCCGTACAAACTAGTCTAATTGCTTATTAACCTCAGAAAATCTTATAATTGTATATCGATCATCCAAAATATATAAAGGCTTGCAAATTCACCCTTAGATTAGGTATTGTCTCAAAAGGACGAATATATCAGGAGAGCTGTCAGACCTACCAGACGAGCGTGCAGGGTAGCCGAACAAGTATGGAAGGTAGACCGGAGTTGAGTATGGGTAGGGTTGCATTTAAAAGAACAAGAGTTAGCCAACCTAGGTGGTAGGTCACCTTTTGACCATGGATAAAATGATCATTTACACCTCATGTTAGAAGCTCACCATGGTTAACTCACTTTCCGTTGACGAGTAATAACATAGGGGTGAATATGCACAAATTTATATGGTTTGGAGGGTCGATATAAAAAATATAAGGTTTTCAGGGTTTAATACACAATTAGACTTCAAAGGGTTGATTTGCAAAAAATCCTTGTGTGAAGTATATAGAAGACATATACAGAAAGAAAACCATTGATCAACTAAAATGCCAATCTGGCCGCTAAAGACACTAAGGGCCTGTTTGGATACGCTCCGATTCCAGGATTCTGGATGCCCGGAATCCCTAAAAAAGACAAAGAACATGTTTGGATACAACCCGATCCCAAAAAGTGTTTCTTTGGAGAGCCCAAATATACTTCTGAGAGCCATTTTTCTAGAGCCCAAAATCGAGGCTCCGGGCTCCAAAGCGTTTTTTTGGGATTTTGGGATTCCAGGCTCCTACAATCTCAGAATCAGAATCCTATCCAAACAGGGCCTAAGAGACTTCAGCACAAATAGTAAGTGAAAGATTCGAATGAAGTAAAAGAAAAGGAAAGCTTAATACCTGGAACTCCCGCACTTTAAATGTAGGGCTGAGAATGGCACACTGAAGAGCGCAACCACGAGCGACACACTCGCTTGCGTTCATTGTCCGTCTCGGCTCCTTCCCAAAGAACTCGGTCAGTATCCTAATAATTGCCGGGACACGGGAACCCGACCCAACAACCTCAACAGAGTGAATATTCTCCACAGTCAGCCCGGCTTCCACAAGTGCCTTCTCCAATGGTCCCTTCACACGCTCCAATATCGGGATGCTGATTTGCTCAAACTCATCCCTCTTAATAAACCCCCTCACGTCCTTCTCATCCATCAGGCACTCAATATTCAGCGGTGCCTCAGGGTTTGCACTCAGCATCTTCTTCAGTTTCTCGCAAGCTGCCCGGAGCCTGAGGCAGGCACGGGCGTTCTGGTACACATCAATCTTGTACTGCTCCTTAAACTTGGCTGCAAAGTGTTTGAACAGGACCTCATCAAAATCTCTCCCTCCAAGACACCGGTCGTAGGAGTGAGCCAATATATTCAGCTGCCCCTTCTTAAACCCAGCAAGGCAGACCTGCATGCTTGCATGGCCGACATCGATGAATGCCACATTAATTGGATCATTCTCAGGCAAATCTGTCTTGTAGATACCATACGCCAGCGCCGTCGCCGTGGTCTCGTGGAACAGGCGGAGAGGATGCAATCCGGCGATGGTGGCAGCATCGACGACAGCCCTTCTCTGGAGATCGGTGAAATACACTGGAATCCCGATGCAGCAATCCACAACCGCTGCATTGAGGTTCTTCTCCGCGATGTCCTTTAGGTTCGAGAAGATCATCCCAAGGATCTGGGTCGGGGTGAAGGTCCTCTGCTCGCCGAGGTAGCTCGTGCCGATCAGCGGAAACCCGTCAGGCCCCTCTGTGACTGCGAAGGGGAGGGACTGGATGTCGCGCTGAAGCTCGGGGTCGGAGAACCTCCGTCCAACCAGCCGCTTGATCTGGGAAATAGAGCTCTTGGGGTTCATCATGGAGGAGGCAGCGCCGGCTGTCCCGATGAACCGCTGCTTCTCGCCGAAGCACACGATGGCAGGGGTCTCGCGCTTGGACTCATCGTTGAGGACCACGTCGATCCCCCGCTGCCGCGCCACCGCGACAATGCAGCTCTCATTGCCGAAGTCGAATCCGACAACGCTCATCTTCGCTCCCTCTTCCTAGAAACAGCTCCCTTCGGTAGGGGAAGCAGATTTGAGATCTAGACCAACAATGCACAAATCAGTGACGATCCAAACCAAAAATCGCAACTTTTTATCAAAAAAATCAGGTCTGCACAAGGATCAAACCTTTTCCCAGATAAAGAATTGATATTTCGATCTAATCGCCGAAAAAAAATGGAGAAAAAGTGATCAGAACCAAAAATCCGATTAAAAACATAGAATTTAAGAACACAAAGAGGACGGCACAGGTTTCGAGAGTATGAGAAGCTATCGAAATCCATTGCAAAACTAGGGCTTTCGGCGGGACAAGCGCAGATCCGGTGAAGAGGAGAAGAAATTAGGGTTTCTGGTCGTACCTCGGGGGGAGCCGCGGGTTCCGATGCTCCGAGTCCCAAGTCGCAACTCCTTCGGAGCGGCGACGAGAGGGGGGCGGGGGGTTAAATATAGGTGTCGAAGAGTGGCTTTTCTAGAATTCTCGAATCTAGACTTTGGAGGACCATATTAAAAGTCTATTCAGATTGAGGGACCTATAATTCATTTAGTCGATCGCTACCGTTCATTTGTTGCTATAGGTGAGAGTACACCGTATGTGTGTCTGTGATTCGCTCTTGGGTTGGTGTCTCTTTGGTGGACCGACCGGCGAAGAGGTAAGAGGGTTCCAGAAAGATCTACAACTTGGGCGTGGCAGTAGGGCTGCAACTTGGGTGGGCCAACCCAGACCCAACCCGAATTTGGGCGGCCTTGGGTTTATGGATTGGGCTTGGGTTGTAAAATCCCAACCCGATCTTAATTCGGATTGGGTTTGGGCAAATGCGGCGGGCCACCAGACCCAATCCAAAATCCAACTATTTAATAAAGGGGAGGGATACTTTTACTCATGGCCTCTTACAAGTGGCCTCTTACTAATGATCCCAGCCATCCATTCCGATCATGATGGCTGGGATTATCCCTCCCCCTCTCTCTCTCTATCTCTCTCTCTCTCAATCAGGTAACCCCCGACACCCCTGCTGGCCTCCGACCTGACCTTCCCCTCAGGCCTCCGACTCCGGCAGCCCCGCCCCTCCCAACGCCCCCCGCCGGCGCAAGCTCCGAACCCCCCCGCCCCCGCCGGCGCAGTACCCCGCAGATCGACCCCCCGGCCCACCGATGCTGAAATTGCGGCTGCCGGCGTCGGGGACGAAGATCGGGGCTGCCGACAGGGGGGTCGGAGCTGCGGGGTCGGGGCCAGAGCCGAAGGGGAGGCTCGACGGGGTGCTGCGGGGCCGGAGTCGGAGCTGCGGGGTCGGGGTTGGGGTGCTGCGGGGTCTGGGCCGGGGCCGGCGGGGTGGCTTGACGGACGGGAGGGAGCCGGAGGGGAAGGTCGAGGTCTGAGGGGGAGGGGGATCGGTGGGGGGTCGGGTGGGTTACACGTTTGAGAGAGAGAGAGAGAGAGTGAGAGAGAGAGAGAGAGAGAGAGGGGGGGGGAGGAGGTTTTATCTCGACCATCCATCGGATTTAGATGGATGGTCCAGATCATTAGTAACCAATGCTTATAAGAGGCCATGAGTAAGAGTATCCCTCCCCTTTAATAAATAATATTTAATATAATATAATATCGAATAGGTCCGATCAAAATCTATCTTTTGGATCATCCATTGAATACAAGTTGAGGTCGCACTGTGGTGGAACTTTGATAGGTATATATTTCGCTTCTAATGACCATTGTCGGATGGGTATTTATCCATCTAACGATGGCCCATCACCTATATAAAAATACAAAGAGTTGCTTTATGCGTTATATTATCGCAAAGAAACTGTTCTATATTTATTATTTCTCTTTTACTATGTTGAAACTGGCCAATCCATCCCGTACAACCCGGCCAACCCGATGGGTTGGGCTTGGCTAAGAAAGTTTAACCCAATCTTGGGTTGGGTTGGGTTGGGCTTGGACATCATATTCAACCTCTTGGATTGGGTATGAGTTAACCCCTCAATCCCCCCAAGTTGTAGCCCTACGTGGCAACACTCGAACCAGTTCGCTTGGGTTCTATAGTGGGACAGACATTACGTGGGCCCAACCCACAGCCTGCACACCTAGCTAGCTCACCTGTGTAATTATTTAAACTCTTTTATTTAAGGTCAGTTTGAGAAGAAGATCAAAGTATAACAGAATATAAAAAATTAAGAAAGAAGATAAATTAAAATTTAAAAGTAAAACACAAAATAGAAAATCTATGTGATTCCATCCAAGATGAGGTATCTCCACAACTGACACATAATTTAACTATGCTTCCAAGCGGGAAAAATATATATATAGACTAAAAATAAAAGATTGTACAATATAGAACTTCTAATAACTGCCCATTTATTTAGAAGCAACATGAAATTATTTGTTAGCATCTGAACCCTAGAGTTGTTATTAGTTGGCGCGACATCCTTAGTAGCAATAGGTTAACCTGGCCCAATCGAACTAGGACTGAGCGGAACCTTGGTCTGATACCATTTGTTAGTACCATCAGTGCATCACACCCCAAAAACCGGGTCATAAGGGGTGGTCCATAGAGGGTATTTGAAGACATGCATCACCACCCAAGACTTCAAAGTCTAAGGATGAACAACAACCAGACCACCTTCTCGTGCATGATCACAGCGGAGAGAGGCACAATCTGGCCACACCTTGACCCGATTAGAGCCTGGCTGGGTATAACCCACTCCGATACCACTATTAGATACCCTCTCGCCCCAAAACCCGGATCATAATGAGAGGTCACCAGAGGGCATATGAAGCCACCATCACCAAACCCCTTAGCTGATGTGGGACTAGCCCAATAATCGTTGTGGATTTTTAGGCCTTATGACATAATCATACTTGGAAAAAAAAAATTCCACCATAAACAAAGCATGATGATGTAAAGATCTCTCTCAATAGATTACAATGTGCATTTTAACTTGTGCGCATGGTATTGACATGTCCGTAAGGGTTCGTTTGTTATACTTGGCTACCATACTAAGTTACTTAGAGTCTAGACATATAAATAATGAGCAATGCTATTCAGCCCGAAGGTTTTTCTGATTCCGCTCAGCCCGATTGACGTGGCAGCGTGCAACTGTTGGTGTAAACAACTTTAAGGTCGCTAGTGAGTTTCAGCCACCAGTTGCACGCTGTCATGTCAATCGGGCCGCCGAAATCGAAAAAACCTTCGAGCTGAGTAGCATTTCTCATAAATAATACAATGCTCTTGATAGAATAATCTTAGTTCATTTAAGGTATAATAAAAAAAACAATGGCATTCTTTAATTAGTTATCCAGTAGAGCCACAACTACTGTTGCATATAAAGTCAAGTGCAATTGAGTTCATCTGTATGAAAGATTTTACAGGATGTTTGGGTTGAACACAAAATCACACATTTCCATTTAAAATTTATGTTGATGTTAAAAAGCATTTTAAAATTCGCATTGCTTTTTCTTGTATGAAATAAATGGATTACTAATAATATAACAAAACTATAGCAACGAGGGTGCAACTCGGGTCGGGTTGGTTAGGATTTGAACCAACCCGGAGCCAAACCGAACTAGTTCGGTTCTACCCTATTGAAACCCGAACCAACACAACTTGGGCATAGACCCAAACCAATCCAACCCACAGTAAGATCGGGTCGGTTCTTGGTTTGGTAGTTGGTCTAAAAAATGATAATCATCGACTATTTGCTAGCAAGCTAGAGGTTCATGTTGGGCTTTAGGTTTTAGCCACCTTGAGTTCTTTTGGTAGTTGGTTCAACGTTAGCAAACAACTAACATCTACTCGGGTGCTAGTTTTATGTAGCCCAAAATTCCAAATCTGTGACGTATATATGTGGACTGATATATATGAGTTCAGTTCTTGGATTGGGTCGGGTCTATCCAAGCCCAAACCCGGAACCGATCCGTATTTAGTCGGGCCAACAAAACTTAGAACCAAACCAACCAATTTAGTCAGAAGACCCGAACCAACCCGACCCATTTAGATCGGGTTGGATCGGTTCTCGGCTTTACTCGACCCAAGTTGCACCCCTATTTGCATCATAACACATACATATTAACTAATAAAATTTATTTTGCTTTTCAATCTATATAAATGTTCCTAATCGTCCATAACATGCATTGATAAGAGCGACATCAGCAATATTAGAAGAATAAAATTTATTTATTATACTAAAATTTTATAATAGCTTTGAACAATATTTCACATAGAAAACTTTTTTCAATAAGTACATCATTTTTTATTATAACAACCTAATTAGACTTTATGAGTATCATACAACTCCTTTGGACTAATAAAGGTCAACAGATTATGTCTCTTTCTTATATTGGGAAATGAACAATACTTCCATTGAGTATCTATGCTACTATATATAAAGAGAAAAAGATTTCGTTACCAATTGTGGAAATATTGCCCATTGTCCAATGTCCCATGTCCATTGGTCCCTCACACATGTGCCCTATGCACAACCATCATTTAGACATCCTCTTCCTAATACTCATTAAGCAACCGTGAATCATATAATTGTCACGACCCAGAAATCTGTAGACCGATCCCTAGGGTGTGAGGTGGGAAAAAGAGGATTTTGAGTTTGGTCAATTATCTTACACCAATTGGGGTTCTCACATGGCTTATTCTACGCTCTCCAATATGGAAAAGAAAATAGAGGGAGAAACAAGAGAGGGTATTTTAAACTTGATTTTTATAAAAATAATTTATTTAAAAAACAGAGAAAGTGAGATTTATCAACAGAGAGAAGACCAAGCTTGACTTTCAAAAGAACTATCCTCTCAGTATGTGTGACTTGTCGGTGACACCCCATACTGACAGAAGTCCCTTTAAGGGAGCACGCGACTTAAGCCTCCGACGGTGGTCTAAGTAGCCTCACTCACTCCCTAGCACTTGGTTTATTGGTTTAGAGGTCCTATCTACTGGGCTAGTCAATTAGGTCAGTTCTTTATTTTATATTTTCATTATGATCTAACCTAGGCTTGGGGCCTTGAGGAGAGGCCTACCTAAGAAAGTTCAGCTATATCATCACCAGTAACAATTTTAGAGCACTAAACTAGGCTAAAGAACTTATAAACTCTTATTCCAATCCAGTTCAATTACATTGAATGAAAGAGAACTACTACTAAAACTACATACTAAAAAGAAGGACAAGCTACGACTCCAACTCCGCCTCTGGACTACTCTCGCTACTCCCGAGCTTGTGAACCTGCAGAAGAGTCTACTCATGGGAATGAATAGCCTCCAAAAATAAATTTAGGATATTAGCCATATTAACATGGCTAGTGACAAGCTAACAGCTTTAATAATTAACAACGCTGACATTTTAAGATATTTTACTGATTAATCTAATTGTTAAGCTATATTCTCAACCACGTCCTATGTGTCCATGCAATTTCTACATTCACATGCAATTCCTACTGTCACTAGGTTATCGTGTAAATAGTCATACAATTCTAAATTTATAAAAAGACAAACACATACTCTAATGTGAACCCCGGATATTTTGTGCATCCTACCCTCTAGTCGGGCATTACTATAGGCCTTTTATTTCGATGTAGAGGGCCAACTCTCTCGCCGTGCATCCACCAACACCATGCACTACATCACTCAGATGATCATGAGGTGTTTTCCGTCTTTCACAATGGAGCTCTATCGCCCAACTTGCTTTACTATGGAGACTTTAACTCCCTGGGACATGGTTGCTAGACCAATCCCTACTTGAGAGCACCTCCTATTGGCTTTACCATAACCCTTGCTCGTAACCCCTAACCTATTTATCTTCGGTTGTATACATATGGTGGTTCACGGCCCTTGCGTGTACGGGGTCCCTACCCTCTAACCAGGTAGATTATCAATAATTTAATATAACCACATAATTACTGAAGTATCTAAACCGTGTTTCATTATCTTCAACGATTTACCCCAAATTTTGCACTGTACTCATAACCCATCATCATATTAAAAATAATAAGCTACTCACGCCTGGATACCCGTGTGCTAGGGTTGACACTCCTCTCATGAGGGTGGGCACCGATGATTATTATTTTATTATTTATTTGTTTATTTTAAGTGAATGCCTAATTATGGTGTCCAAACAATCAATAGAATAATTATTATCAAGTTACTAACGTTTTAAGCATGCATGGCCGGACTCGAGACTCCGCATGCAAGGCGGGATCCACTTGACCACATGCGACGATGTCCGGCGGGACTCGCACGCAACATTATGGACACCTACCCTTAGTTTCTATATCAGCATGATTAATTATTAAAAACAACGTGCTGTGTCACTTGGGCAAAGCGCACGAACTCCCGTTAATTGGTCTCCGCTCCGCCTGCGACTGGATCGTCCCGGTCATACATTGTCAAGTTCACATAACGGCCTATGATTATTGAGTGCTACTAATTATCGCTAGTTTAAGCTTTGGTTGGTTGAGTCGAGGGAATTTCGATGTCATCAAACACCGGTCTACCGGTACACAAAACGACGCTCGTAATGATGTAAATCGACCGACATTGCCGATGTCGAGGTCATACTATGACTCAAATGTACTATTCCGCCTGAACGGTCGCATTCGCTTCGGGCGCTACTACTAACGTGCCTTGTGCTCCAAAGAGCCTTCGGCCTTACTACCAAGGTGCATGAGTAGGGTCAGGTCTAGGCATGGTCGACGGTTCGACTCGTCATTCGCCTAAAATGTCCTTATGCTAAGGTTTGAATATTATGGTTATTACTTTAACTATAACGAGTCGCACGAGCTTGACCTTGGATTGATGACAGCTACTACACCTTACCCAATTGGATCCCGGTATCGGCAAGGTCTGGCACGTGGGAACTTCTACGGAGAATACGATGGCTCACCACCACCGAGAAGACGAAACAAAAGAGCAAAGCAAACAAAGCAATCACTTACGATATCATGTAATGATGATCAATGAAGTCACTATTATAGGAATAACCGAGAATAAGATCTTTGCATATCCCAATCCCGCACAATACCAGCAAAGAGAAGCCCTCCCATAAAAGACTAGATACCGCAACCCTCCCACCCCAAAGAAACAAGAGAAAATATTTCTCGAAGCCCACAAGTCTCCTTGGATCGCTCTCCATCTCCCTTGATAATGATTACCCTCTCTTGTCCCCTAGGTTCGTCCTAGGTCTTCCCTTTTATAGGTATACGTTCGTATGAGTCCCACGAGAAAATACAGGCTAAACCGTCTCACCAACGTACAACCAAATCAAGTTGTGTGCACGACCTGAAAAAGTCATGCGCACGACCCAAACCAGTTTGCTCGTCCGGAAAAAATACCGATGTTAGTCGTGGACGCACACGACTTTCCAGATCATGTGCACGATTGTGGCTGGCTGACTTCTCCTAACTTTAGAGCTCTATCTTCCATTGTTTCTTTGTGCACGAACCTTGGAGTTATATGCGACTTGTTTGGAGCCACATCTTCAACAATAAATCACCCAACTTCTTATGCTCTTTGTGTGTTCGATTGACTCTGTTTTCCATGACTTCACCCATACTCTTCTTATAAACTCGAGCCCTGTTCTAAATGATGTATCTTCATCGGTTAATGTGCTTGCTTGAAAGGGTATCGATTTCTAGATCTTACTTCAGACTCTGTCTACATCTCGTTACATGTTCGCTTCTTTGAAAATAATTTCTATTTGAAAATTTGTACTTCTACTATGCCTCCTATACGGAAATTGCTATCTACATATCCATACACCCCTTTCCTCTCTCCCCTATTTTTTGTCCCTCCACCAGTATCAATAGTGCCGGTACCTCTGAGCGATCCATCCTGCACTCTCGAGAACTCTTTTCAACCATGCAGCGGCCTGCAGTCGTATGTGGACAGCTTCTGCGGCTTCACAACCTAGCCAGGGACTCTGTGTTAAGCCTGCATGCCTATGGCTTCTACAGTCATTCCATCACTCGAGGGACCATTGCTGCCCCCTACCACAGGGACTTCTTCTACATTGTTGGTTACCGAGGCCTCTCCTATAGTGTCGACTGTAGTCCACATCCCACTCCGCAAACATCTACCTTATCATCTTATGGTGACACGCTCGAAATTCAGTATCCACAAACCTAAACATAAGATGTGCTTATAATGGTGACCTCATCTGCTACTACGGTTAAGATTGAGTCCTCATGCTACACCGAAGCTCACAAGCACGCAGTCTGGCGTCAAGCAATGTCCTCCAAGATTAATGCTTTACTTTGACAAGGTACTTGGCGGTTGGTTCCTCCCCCTCTCTCTGCCAATATTATTGGCTGCAAATGGGTTTCCAAAATCAAGTGGAACCTTGATGGCTCTATTGCCCATCACAAAGGTCGCTTGGTTGCCAAAGTCTTTCACCAACAGGAGGGCATCAATTTTCAGGGAACTTCAACCCGGTGGTCAAACACCTTACCATCCGGGTCGCCGTTACGTTGGCTCTAAATTTCGGTTGGCACATCCACCAATTGGATGTGTCCAATGTGTTCTTGCATGACTATAACTCTGAAGATATCTTCATGACACAGCCACATGGTTTTGTGGATAATCCCATCCGAGCCATGTCTGCAAGCTGGTGAAAGCACTCTACGGAATCAAACAAGCACCTAGAGCCTTTTTTGATAGATTGTCTGCCTTTCTATGACAATTGGGCTTTACCTTGAGCCCACATGATTTATCGTTAATTATTTGTTCAGCGGGACTCCACGAATCTCACATTTTTCTCCTCGTGTATGTTGATGACAGCCTGATTACTAGAATTAACTCATCCCATATCATGAATATCATACGTCAAATGCACCTTCAGTTTGATCTCAAAGATCTGGGCACTCTTCACTATTTTCTGGGCACTAAAGTTCCCAAGAATTCGCAGGGGCTTCTTCTACATCAACATAAATATACAGTTGGTCTACTACATCATGCTGCAATAGATGACTGCAAGCCATATGCCTCTCCCTCTTTTATAATGAAGAAGGTTGGTTCTCCCCTTACTAAGCCTTTCAACGATCCTAATTTCCTCAATCAGAGCCTTGCAGGTTTGCTTCAATATCTCACTATCACGCATCCTGATATATCGTTTGCGGTAAATTTAGTGTGCCAATACATGCACTCTCCCACACAAGGCCATGCATTTTGCGGACCTCAAACGAATTTTGTGGTATGTCAAAGGAACACTGTATCATGATCTTCAGTTTTCTTATAGTCCGCTTGTTTTCTAAGCATATTCAGATGCTGACTGGACTGAGAGTACTGATCATCGTTGTTCTAGCACTGATATCTGTGTTATGTTAGGCAATAATTTGATTTCTTGGTGGTGTGTAAAGAATCAGAAAAATATTGCTCGTTTGTCTATGGAATCTAAATGTACTAGAGTTTGGCTACAACTATTGTTGAGGTAACTTGGCTTGAAATGTTTCTCCGATCTTTGTTTGTCTTCTATTGGGATGCTAGTCGTATGGTACAACAACATCTTAATTAGCTATTGCACTGGCTTTGAATCATGTTTTCCATGGTCGCTCGATACAAATGGAAGTTGATTTCAGCTTCATTTGAGAGAAGATTCATCGAAAGCAACTTGATGCTCGTTACATCTCTAGAGTAATGGATCAGGTCGCGAATATCTTCACTGAAATATCTCCCAAGTTTACAATTCAAGCCTCTACATGACAAGATTTTGATTTGTACCGAACATCATCTTGTGAATGATTGATAAGCAGTTTGGTTACAACAAACTTTTGAGATATGAATGATCTCTTCAGATAGGTTCACGATCTATTGAGATAGGGTCACATTGCTGATTTAGGGGCTGTTTGGCATGCGGAACAGTTGTTCAACCTAAACCTCATCCGGATGAGGGTATTCTGGATAATTATTATTTTTAGTGTAATTGGGAGGCTGAGCGAGCCGGTTGGCATAGAAACCCAGGGAACGATCAAATATCGGTTCCGATTCTTCGATCCAGCGGAACAAAAGTATTCATTACTTTCAAAATAACGGCTCTTAACATCAGAAACGGCAGTTTCGGATTGATGCCAAACACCCCCTTAGTTGCAAGGGGTATACACCACATCTAGAATTGTAACCGTTTCATATTATAAATAATATTGTTCAATGTTTGCTTGAATTTAATAGAGAAAAAAAAAATTGTTTGCTTGAATTTTAACCAACACACGTTGAGGCAATATTAGTTATAGGGTAATAGTAATTTGGGTCGGGTCAGTTGTAACCCGAACTCCGGTTACCTGCGACAATGACGTCACACCTCTCCTCCCCGCTCGAGACTGACCGTCAGGTCCGTGAAAGCCCTCAGTATGTGTCTGTGGACGCTCCTCTCGTTCAGCTCCAAGTAGCAGAACAGGAGCGCCTCCATGAAGTTCCAATCCAACGGCCCCCCGGGATCCACGTGCCACGCCTCCACCATCCCCTCCATGGACCGCCGGAAGTCGTCGTGCGGGTCCCTGGAGAGCGCCAGCACCGCCACGCCACCGCCGGGGATGGCGACAGCGGACGGCCTGGACGAGGACGACGACGAGGACGCCGATGCGGCGCTCAGCCGGGCCTCCTCGACGAGGGAGCCGGTCGTGCTGGGGAGCGCGAAGAAGCGCCGCGACTGTGACGCCGTCCGGACGGCCTCCGGCGGGGGCGCGGTGAACCGCGGTGAGAACTCGGCGGGTGGGTCGCCGGCTTTGTCGCCGTCTCTGAAGTTCCCGATGAGGAAGCGATCGGGGTCGGCCCGGAGGGATCGGGTCATGGGGTACTTGCAGGCTGATAGGAAGCGGCCGGAGTACAGGAGTTGTGGAGCAGTGGACGGCCACTTGAGCTTTGATAAGGAGGATTTCAGAGATTTGCGAAGGCTCTTCCTCCCCATTATCGTCGATCTCTTCAACTTGGGTGAGACAGAAAGATGAAAGGGGGGGGGGGGGGGGTTTAAGTTTTTTTGTTGGGTACGTACTGTAAGGAAAGGTGTAACGAGGTTTTGCTGTAGGATTAATGGCCGAATTAGGGTTTGGTCTGTGGGTTTAGCATTTAGGGTTGCATGTACGGATCTCAGGGGATTCACTGGGTTGGAGAGGTTCACGTTCGGTGAATGGGTGCGGCCCGTTTAAGTGGGGAAAGGGGGGAGGAACTAGGAGGCCGAAGCAGGTTTGGAAGGGTTCCGTTTCGTATTCAGAAAATCTAGGGTTTAAATATTATTTGCTGTGCAATCGAGTTCAACAGGATCCGTGGCGCAATGGTAGCGCGTCCGACTCCAGATCGGAAGGTTGCGTGTTCGATTCACGTCGGGTTCATTTTGATTGGAATCCATCGTTTAAAATAGTATTTATCATATATTTATTTTGGATGTCCTTGCATTTCAGATCGTCCTATCTCGTTTTTGCTTCTCCCTTTATGAAAATACTATTTACCCTGAAGTTCTTACCGATTCATTCACATGGAATGATGTGTCGTTATCACAGCCATTCGTTTCACCTACCTCGCTCGTCCTTGCTGCTAAAAAGATCGTTCCTTCTTGATTTTGTTCGTCCTATCAATCGTATAGGTCTGGTTTGTTTAAATATTGTTTATCCTCAAGTTCTTACAGATTAATACACAGAATGACATGTCGCAATCACATGCGTTCGTTTCACCTAGCTCGCCAGAGAATGTTTGGATTGAAAGTCACGTCATTCTGTGTAAACGAATGGCTAAAAGCTATCGATATGAGTAGCATGCCCTATCAATGCACATGGGTGGTTTGTCGAAGTTAACCGCCGATACAGTTTGTTCAAATAGCATCTCTCTTTCAGAAAATACTATCTACCCTAAAGCTTTTACCTATTCATTCACACAGAATGATGTGTCGCAATCACAGTCGTTCGTTTCGCCTAATTTGTTCGAGAACACTTTGATTGGAAGCCACATCATTATGTGTAAACGAATGGCTACGAGCACCTCCAACAGCGTCCCCAAGGCCATTCCGATATGGGTCCCAACTATACTATGACAAGCCATCGAACCAAAAAACCACTCCATACTCACAAGACATTCGTCCGATCATCCTTTCTCGTTTTTGGATGCCCCTAACAAGTCACATGGGTTTGGTTCGTTGAAGTTAATCGTTGGATGCAGTTTGTACGAATAGCATTAATCTTTAGGAAAAGAGAAATGCTACTCAGTTCGAAGGTTTTTTCAATTTTGACGACCCGATTGATATGGTAGTGTGCAATTGGTGGCTAAAACCCACAAGCAACTTTAAAGTCGTTTTAGTTACCAGTTGTACGTGCGTTTCAACCACCAGTTACATATTGCCACGTCAATCGGGCTGAGTGAAATCGGAAAAACCTTCGGACTGAATAGCATTGCTCTTAGGAAAATACTATTTACCCCAAAGCTCTTAATGAGTCATTCACACGGAATGATGTGTTGCAATCACAGCCGTTTGTTTCAGCTAACTCACACGGAAGGCTTTGATTGGAAGCCACATCAATATGTGTAAACAAACGGGTAAAAGCTATTGATATGAATAGCATTTATCATATATTTAATTTAGATTAGACTAGCTAGGACGGTTTGGTTGCACCCAACTTATAAGGCGAAACTACAAGAAGGTGAGGATTTTGACTGATTCTACTCAAGTACGGGATGCAATTATTTTGGGGAAAGGGGGTACTAGTGGCCTGTGCCCTCTCCTTTTGTCGTGTTCGCGGAGCTGGGCTAAGTTAAAAGAGGTTAATATCCAGTGGGTGTCGCGCACTGCGAATAGTGCAGCACACTGGTTGGCATAGGAAGCTTGAGTTTCGGCGATTGAGGGGTTCTGGGAGTCTCAATTTCCCTCGGGCATTTCGGCACTCGTGTATGAGGATCTCCGGAACATAAAGGAATGATCCAAAGCCATATGATGTACCCAAAAAAAAAAAAAGATCATCCTTTCTCGATTTTGCTTGTCCTATCAATTCGCACGAGTTTGGTTTGTTGAAGTTAACTATTAATGCAGTTTGTTCAAATAACATTACTCTTTAGGAAATTACTATTTACCCCAAGCTCTTACCGATTCATCCAAACAGAATGATGTGTCACAATCACAGTTGTTCGTTTCACCTAACTCGCTCGAGAACGCTTTGATATTGGAAGTCGCGTCGATACAATTTGTTCAAATATCATTACTCTTTAGGAAAATACTATTTACCCTGAAGCTCTTACCGATTCATTCACAGGAAATGACGAGTCGTAAGCACAGTCGGTCGCTTCACCTAGCTTGCCCAAGAACACTTTGATTGGCTGCCACATCATTATGTGTAAACGAATGGCTAAAAGCATCTCCAACGGCCTCCGTAGGCCATTTCGATATGGACCGCAGCTATACTATGACAAGCCATCACACCCAAAAATCACTCCAACAGACTCACAAGACATTCGTCCGGTGGCCGAGCTTGTCAAACTGGACGAGAGGTGGGAAAGCTCTAATCTGGGCTCCACAGTTGACAACGACCCTTTTTTTTTGTTGTCATTTTGTGATACAAAAGCAATCCCGTTGGGTTTGCTTAATTAGTAGTTTCCACACTATCTTTATACAAAAAAACACTCTCTTGCAAGAGCATCATTGATCCTCATCGGTATGGGTTTGCTCAATACTCAAGTGCATTGGCCTGGGCTTCGACATATTCGGAGGCGAACACATTCAAGTAGATTCAGAGGCATGCACAACCTGTACATTCGCCTTCAATCACCGGCCAACCTCCACCAACCACGAAGAGCTCGCAACATACCCCTAATTTTACCATGCAAGACGATAGAATGCTGATATCGACATGGTTAGATATCAGCATGGATGTGACGCATGGTAATGAAATTCGGAGATCAAAATTTTGGACTTGTATTTGTGATTTCTATCACAAACACAAGAGTTTTGATTCTGAATGGTATGAGAGTTCTGTGTGTACCTTTCTCTCTCGGGGTTGGCCACGCAACAAACACCCCCCCACGGGCTTCGGTCGGCAGGTTATCAGACAAAGGAGGGGGCAGCACCCCCACCCATGGGCTCGGTCGGCATGTCATCAGACAAAGGGGGGCAGCACCCCCCCCCCCCCTAGCTCGGTCGACCGATCACCAGACGGAAAGGGGGGGGGGGGGGGGGTCGGTCGGCATGTCACCAGACAAAAGGGGGCAGCACCCCCCCCCCCCCCCCCCTCTCTCTACTTGGGTCGGCATGTCACCAGACCAAAAGGGGGGGGGGGGGGGGTCGGTCGGCATGTCACCAGACAAAAGGGGGCAGCACCCCCCTCTTCTCTCTCTACTTGGGTCGGCATGTCACCAGACCAAAAAGGGGGGGGGGGGGGGGTCGGTCGGCCGGTCACCAAACCAAGGAGGCAGCACCCCCCCCCCCCCCTCTTTGGTTCGGTCGGCATGTCACCAAGGGAGAAGGGAGCACCCCCCCCCCCTCTCTACTTCGGTCGGCATGTCACCAGACCAAGGGGGGTCGGCCATGCAACAACCCCTCTCTCTCTCTCTCTCGATGGGACGTGCAACGAGCCGATGTGTGAAGCAGCAGTCGAACCCGGAGATCTCGCGGTGCTGACAACGCTCCGCGATTTCCGGCCCAAAGTGACCAGGTGTCAACCGCGCGCCACGTCACCGCGGTGATTGAGCTCATTGCGGGGATACGTCACCCACCCGATTTTTGTGGAGCGTCGTAACCATCACCCCGCCACTATAAAAGGGGACCTACCCCTTCAGCAAGAGGAGAAAGAATTCTAGAGGAAACGCTGCCCGTTTCGTCCCGGAATTCGTGGAGCTGCGGAGGTCGGTCGGTAGGTAGCCAGAGACTGTCTGCGGAGGCCGATCGGTAGTCAGATACTATCTGCAGCGACCGGTAGCCAGATACTGTCCGCAGCGACCGGTAGCCAGATACTGTCTGCAGACTGTCTGCGGTCGGTAGGTAGCCAGAGACTGTCTGCGGAGGCCGGTTGGTAGGTAGCCAGAGACTGTCTGCGGAGGCCGGTCGATAGCCAGATACTGTCTGCAGCGACCGGTAGCCAGATACTGTCCGCAGCGACCGGTAGCCAGATACTGTCTGCAGCAACCGGTAGTCAGACGCTGCCTGCAGCGGTCGGTAGTCTGAGTGAAATTGCAGAGGTCGGTAGTTTGGGAGACCGATCCTCAGGGTATGTAATTGGGGTTAAGGTGAGAGATTGTAACTGAAAGAATAGTCTTAGTGCATTCTCGCCCCACCCGTGGTTTTTTCCCCTTCGTCGTTGAGAAGGGGTTTTCCACGTAATTCCCGGTCTGTTTTTATTTGGCTTGTTGGATTGTGCTCGCCACCCGAACCGTCCGGTTCGATTCAGAACCCCCTACAATCTTGGCGCCGTCTGTGGGATAGTCTTCGAGACTTCCTACTAGAGCTTTCGACTGTTGACCCGTGGGTGTCGACCAGTCTGAGGCTACCTGCAACCAGCGATCCACGACCACACGGTTGAAGAACGATGGCCGGTGGACCGTATCGTACCCGCTCGACGTCGCAGCTCCCATCCAAAGCTGCACCCCTCGGAGATGCTAATGACGTCGGGCGTCTTGTTCAACCATCAGCGGACACGGAGCGCGCAGTCCCGCTGATGAATCCCATACTGGGGGTCGGGGACTTCAGTCAAGCTCCGGTTGCAACCCTGGCTCCACTAACCGGGGGTCTGTCGGAAGCTTTTCTGGTCACAATGATGATGACCCAGCAAGCTCTCACCACCCAGCTCCAAACGATGCAGCGCAACTACGAGGAGTTGTGTGACTTCGTGCGGGCCGCACCGACGGGCGGTCTACTCAATCAGGGCATGTTGGCCCAAGCGGGACAGAGCCTCCCCACTCAAGCTGCCCTACCAGTGCAAATGCAGCCGCAACCAGTGCCTCAGGTGGAGGTCAGGGTTAATCGCTCGGTGGAGGTCCAAAGTGCGAATCCCGACGGGCGAGACTCGAGTAGCCCGGAGCCTGCGGAAAGAAACAAACACGCTCGAGCTGTGTCGGCACGCTCGGATGTCTGGTCCCAGCTCGGAGCACACCCCCGACAGCCACCTGCCTCCAAGCATCACTCGAAGACGGACTCGGCACAAGTGCATCGCCCGAAGCGAGACGAAGAATATCATCGTCAACCGAGTGATAGTCATCACACTCGGATGACGCCAGCCAGTCGGCAGCCGGCTCATACTACTGATCGGAGGAGCGTACACGAACGCATTCGGGTACATGCATCGGAGCGACTCTGGGATCGAGAGGAGATCCAGCGAGATCGACCGGGGTCCGAGCTCCCGACCGATTGGAGGAAGTCGCCATCCGAGGAGCCGCACGGTCGCCGCTTGTCGAGAAGCTACTCCGGGAGCCATTCCCTCGCGGATGGAATCCTCCACGCCTTCCCAAGTTTAACGGATCGAAAGACCCGGTGGAGCATGTACTGGCTTTCCGGGATGCTCTGGTCCCGCACGAGGATGATCATATCCTCTGCCGGACCTTCGCCAACAGCTTGTCGGGAACACCTCTCGAGTGGTTCCACAAGCTCAGGCCCTCATCCATCTCCTCGTTCTCAGAGCTGAGCACGCGGTTCATCGACCAGTACCGATGCAATCGCCGGGAGCTGAAGACTCTGGAGTCACTCTTCGGGATGAGTATGACCCAGAAGGAGACGCTCCGACAATTCTGCCATAGGTTCAGGTCCGAGTACCTGAGCTTGGAGGACGCAGACGGGCAGGATCGCATGGTGATTGCGGCCTTCAAGAACACCATTCAGCCTACCTAGCTCATCAACGCGTCGTTCATCAAGCGAACCCCAGAGACGATTGACGAGCTGTCGAGACGCATTGAGAAGTACATCAAGATCGAAGACACGGACTGCAAGAGGAAGGCGGTGGAAACCAGGGCCCTGCACCAGGGCTACGCCAAGCCAGCTGCCGTGAAGAACGTCAACAAGCAGCAGGGGGATACAACACGGCACGAGGCGAAGCGGCAAAGGCAAGACAGGCCAGCGAGGCCGCAGTGGAACAGAGAATTCACAATACTGAACGCCCCCATAGACCAGATCCTGGAAGCTATCAAGGGCGAACCATACTTCAAGTGGGCGCAACCGCTTAAGCCCGGGGAGAGGGGAGCCAGAGATGCATCAAGGTACTGCGAGTACCATCAAGGCCAAGGTCACACCACCTTGCAGTGCCGGGCGCTCAAGCATCATATTGAGGATCTCATTGAGGCCGGCCACCTTGGCTGCTTCATTGACCTCCCTCAACATAAGGAGACTAAGGCTGTAGGGGAAGTCCAGCGAGGAGCGACGGCACAGCGCTTACCGGGTCCTCTGCCAGAAAGGCGCCAGCTCCGAGAGGTAGATGCAGTCTACGGGTACCATGGCTCGGTACCATCTTCAAATGCCGTCGACCGACAGGTGTGACGTATTGAACAAGCAAGGCAAGTCCACCATGTGGTACTCGACCCTGTCATCCGTCCCGAGCCAAGAGTGGAAGCTGCAGTACAGTTTTCGACGGCTGATCTGGTCGGAATAGAGAGGCCTCACAACCATCCCCTGGTCATATGGCTCCAGATAGCCAATTGCCTAGTGAAGAGAATTCTGGTTGACGCCGAAAGTTCGTTAGATGTGCTCTTCCTCAGCGCCTTCGACGCCATGCAGCCAGATCGCGGACAGATGACCGAGTCGTCGTCGATGATAACGAGCTTCATGGGGGAGGCTGCAAGGGTGGTTGGTGAGATCACCCTCCCGATCACAACAGGGCAACTCACTAATCTTACCCGGTTCATTGTGATCGAAGCTCACTTGGTGTCACGCCCCAGAAATCTGAAGACCGATCCCTGGGGTGTGAGGTGGGAAAAAGATAGGATTTTGGGTCTGGTCAATTAATTACACCAATTTGAATTCTCACAGGGCTTCTACGCTCTCTAATATGAAAAACAAGAAGGAGGGAGAAACAAGAGGGGAATCTTTTAAATTTGATTTTTCAAAAAAACCATTTTTATTAAAAAGCAAAGAAAGAGAAATTATCAACAGAGAGAATATATTATCTAGTCAAGCTCAACCTTCAAAAGTCATATCCTCTCAATATGAGTGACCTGTCAGTGCCACTACATACTGACAGGAGTCTATCTGAGGGAGCACGAGGCTCAAGCCTCCTACGGCTAGCCAAGTGGTCTCATCCATGCCCTAACACTTAGGTGCACCAGTCTAGAGTTCCTATCTACAGGGTTAATCAATTTAGTCATTTATATGCACTTATATTTTCATCATGATCTATCCTAGGCTTGGGGCCTTGAGGAGAGGCCTACCCAAAAGAATTCAGCTGGAACCATTGCAACTACAACCATAGAATACTAACTAACTAATGAAAACTCTTATTCCAATACAATTATAATGTCTGAAGAGAAAAGACTACAAGATTAACGTACTAAACAGAAAGGTAACACTGCAACTCTAACTCCGCCTCTAGACTCCTACTGCTACTCCTGAGCCTCCGGACCTGCAACTGAGCCTACTCGTGGGAAAGAGTAGCCCCCAATAGAAAATTGGGAGATTAGCCAAATTAATGGCTAGTGACATCTTAATAGTCTTTAATAATATGAGACAACTAATCTTAATAAATTAAGATAAGATCTATCAGTTCTAGTAGAATCAAAGTTTGCAGAATGATACCTAAACCTATCAGTAGTCTATATTAACATGCAATTCCTACTGTCACTATGTTATCTAACATAAAGTCCATTCAATGTTCTACAGCATTAAAGAACAAATTAAATAAGACGTTCAGATAAAGTCACGAAGTCATCATGTAAACAGTCACTCAATTCTAAATTCATATATAGATAAAACACATACTATCAAAATGTGAACCCCGGATATTTTGTTCATCCTGCCCCCGGTCGGGCATTACTATAGGGCCTTTTATTTCGATGTAGAGGGCCAACTCTCTCGCCGTGCATCCACCAACACCATGCACTAGTCACCCAGATGATCATAAGGGGTTTTCCGTCTTTCACGGTGGAGCTCTACTGCCCAACTTGCTTTACTATGGGGACTTCAACTCCCCGGGACAGGGTTGCTAGGCCAATCCCTACTCGAGGGCACCATCTATTGGCTTTACTACAACCCTTGCCCGTGACCCCTAACCTACTTAACTTCGGCTGTACACGCAGGGTGGTTCACGGCCCTTGCGCGCACGGGGTCCCTACCTTCTAACCAAGTAGATTCTCATATAACATCTTTCAACATATACAATGAAGCTACAAAAAGTATATTTAATGCTTAACAATTTCCAACAATTTACCCCTGGTCTCGTACTCCTCTCGTAACCCATGCGACATAATAAATAAATAAGATAAGACAATCATCCCAGTGACCCGTGTGCTAGGGTTGCCATACTCCTCTCAGGAGGGTGGGTCCCGATAATTACTAATTATTCAATTTATTGTTTAATTTAAGGGAATCCTAATTACGGTGTCCATGTATATAATCAAAAGCAATCATTATTATTGTTATTAATATTTTAAGCATGCGTCGCCGGACTCGCGACTCCGCATGCAAGGCGGGGTCCACTTGACCACATGCGACGATGCCCGGCGGGGCCCGCATGCAGTGTCATGGACACCTACCCTTAGTCATTCTCATTTCCCACTATTAAAGACCACGCAAGGGTAGTAGATGTCACCTGGCTGTCGATTACACACGACTCCGGCTAGTTGCCTTTGATCCGCCTCCGTTGGATCACCACGATCACAGTCTAATAACAACCACAGCTCCGCATCACACTCTATCGATTAAAACAAAAGAATCAACAACGAGGGTTCTATGCCAAGGATAGTCGGGCACCCTCGATAGGGGACCAACATTGAGTCGACAGCACGCAAATCCGTGCGACTGAAGAACTCGAACCTAAACAATACTAGGCCAATCAAGTAAATAGAAGCTAAACCTACTCATCGAATTGGGCTCGAAGAACCCTTTCCGATGGTTCCAGTTTCGCTGGAATCCGACTTCGGTCGGATGGTTTCGGGTCAAACCACATAGAACTGGTGAAACCGATTGCATGGTTAGTTCACTAGGGTAGAAGAGGTTCTAGGGTTATATTCTAGGTTTGATAGGTGAGACTCAATATTCTGAGCACAATGCCGCTGGTTTCGTCCGAATCCGAGTTCGGACGATGAAACGGCGGTCAAACCACGGTACCGCGATAATATCGGATCAAAGGATAAAATAGGGTATTAAATAGTATAATTACTATTCTAGACTATGGCCAACATGTAGTATTTTCTGAGCCGGTCGAAATGGCGCTAGTTTCATCCAATTCAGAGTTCGGACGAAGAAATGGCAGTCGAACCAAAATCGACTGGTTCATGGGTCTGGTTCAGGTGAACCAGACCGGTTCACTATGTGGCTCGGGTCAAGTCTGTGAGGTCGGGTCGGGTCTGCAGTGGAAGGTCGGGTCGGGTTTGCAATGGGATGTCGGGTCGGGTTAAGGTTTAAATGGCCTGGGATATTACAGATTTACCCCCCCCCCAACTCCTTCTTCTCCACGAGACCGAAACCAGCGGCTGGTTCCGGCGCGCCGGTGGCCGACGGGAGGGGCGGCCTGGAGCGCCGGCGAGCGCTCGGCCGGCCTCTCCTGCACCACCCCCACGGAGGAGGCGCGGGGGGAGGCGGCCGAAGCGGTCGTCGGAGCCCGAGAGGTCGGCCGGAGAGGGGCTCGCGCGGGGCTTGGTCGGAGGTCGGTGGTCGCCGGGGAGGCTCGGTGCGGCGGCGGTGTCCGCCCGTGCGGGCCGCGGCAAGGGAGGAGGAAGGGCCGGGGGTCGCGGGGTTGGGTCGCGGAGGGGATGAGAGGAGAAGGGTGGCTGACCTGGGGGTCTCGACATGCTCGCCGGGGCTCCGGCGAGGGGCAGGTGGGGTTCTCCGATCTCTTCTCCTTCTCCGTCTCCGGCTCTCGCTCTCTCTCTCTCTCTCTCTCTCTCTCTCTGCATCCCGTTCTCTCTCTCTCTTTCTATCTATTTCTCTCCCGTTCTCTCTCTCTCTCTCTACTACGTCCTTCTCTCTCTCTCCCGTTCTCTCTCTATTTCTCTCCCTCTCTCTTGGTTCATATATAAAGGGGGGAGGCTGTTGAGATAAGGGTTGGGGATAGGGTCGGTTAAGGCTTAGGGATAAGGATAAGAAAGATAGGGATATATCATCCCAATCCTGCCCGATAATTCCCATCCGAATTTCGGATTTTAAATCACTGGGGAGGGAGGTCAGGAGAGCTTAAATTATGCTAGGAGACCGGGAGGTAGGCTCTAGGGCTGGTCGGGCTCGGTCCCGAGCCCTGAACCGGGCTCGGTTGGAATCCGGGTGTGATTCGTCCATCAACCGGGCTGAAAAGAATAATAGGTCGTAACTATCAAATCGAAAGTCGGAATAGGGCCCGAGAGGATTCTTTGGAAAGGTCTCGTCAACGCGAACGCGTCAGCGCTTGGTACAATATTTTCTGACTTCCAGATCTCTTGAAAAGAAGGAAAGACTCCAAAACTTAAAATAGCAATAACTATTCACTCGGATGTCGGATCGACCCTAACTCAGGCTCATTGGAAGGCTCTCTCAGAGTCTCATCTAACGTATCTTGTTTCGTTACGATCCGATTACCCAATCTCTTGCAAAAAATAAAACAGCTACAACTATCGCCCAATTATCGTTTTTCTAGGGTTTACCTGCCGGGCTGCGGAAACTGGCTGCGCATACACCTGATCGTTGCACGGAATGCACCATCGTGACATGCTCGAAGTTACGGAGAATGTGAACGTAAAACATCTCATAGGTTTACGATCCATTTATCGGGAAAAAGCCCAAAGAAAAAGTCTGGCTGTAAAAAGACGAAACTAGCCATTGAGGATTTCTATTATTCTCAATTCTAACACCACAGGTGTTACACTTGGTGTACAACATCATCCTCGGAAGGCCGTGGCTCCACCACTTGGATGCGGTCCCCTCGTCGGCCCACTGAAGTTTTGGACCGATAAGGGCGTGATGAGCATTCGAGGTGACCAGTCCTCGGCAGCCAAGTGCGAGCTCAGTGCCATCCATCTGAAGACGACATGCCAAATTAAGGGAGGAGAACCAGGTGGAGGCGACACTGAGTTGGGCATCCTCAACCTCTGGACTGTGAAGCAGAGTCAAGAAGCTCCAACGTTCCAGCTCCGCGCCCGATCAAGCGTAGGAGCACGAGGGGGCCAACCCCTTGTGAAGACCGACCTGTCAGCTGAACTTAAAGAGCTGACAGTGTCGGGGGACCTGCTGAAGAGCGACCTGTCAGCTGAACGTAAAGAGCTGACAGTGTCGGGGGACTTGCTGAAGACCGACATGTCAGCTGAACGTAAAGAACTGACAATGTCGGGGGACCTACAGAAGACCGACCATTCAGTTGAACGTAAAGAACTGAATGCGTCGAGGAGCTTGAAGAAGGCCGGTCAGTTAGCTGAACTTAAAGAGCTAACTGGTCCGAGCGACCCGATGGAGACTGACCTACCAACTGAAGGTAAAGAGCTGAGCAGGATGATGCACCCTCATAAGACAAACCGACCGGTTGAATCTAAAGAACCGGACGAGTTGGAGAGCCCAAACGCGGAGTGGGAGGAGTCGCCTGCCGTCAAGCTAATTCTGCCCGTGGACTGAGGAGAAGTGGGTCATTCGAGGATAACTTTTCTTGGGTCGCGGCTGCCGAAGCATCATGCCGAAGATATGACGGTATTTCTCAAGGCAAACCTGGACGTGTTCGCATGGTCAGTTAAAGATATGCCAGGCATCCACCCCGAGGTAGCCTGTCATCACCTCAACATTCGAGAAGGAGCTGCACCTGTACGCCAGAAGCCCCGGTCGCTAGCACCGAAAAAAGCAGCAGCTGTCAACATGGAGGTAGAGAAGCTGCTACGAGCGGGCATCATCAGAGAGGCTCGGTACCCGAAGTGGATCGCTAACGTGGTCGCCGTCCCCAAGAAGTCTGGAGCCATTCGGGTCTGCATCGATTTCACAAATCTCAACCAGGCATGCCCAAAGGATAGCTACCCGCTACCGCGCATCGATACCCTGGTGGATTCCACGGCGGGACATGAGAGGCTCTCGTTTATGGACGGGTACTCGGGCTATCACCAGATCCCCATGAATCCGGAGGACCAGGAGCACACGACCTTCGTCACGGGTCGAGGGCTCTACTACTACAAGATGATGCCATTCGGATTGAAGAACGCGGGGGCGACGTACCAAAGGCTGGTGAACAAGATGTTCGTCGACCAAATCGGAAGGAACGTGGAGGTCTACGTCGACGACTTGCTTGTGAAGAGTCAGGCTGAGGATACGCATATGCAAGACCTGGAGGAAACCTTCGCAACCTTGCGGAGGTACAGCATGAAGTTGAACCCGGCCAAGTGCACCTTCGGCGTGACGTCGGGAAAATTCCTGGGATTTTGGTCACCCGACGGGGGATCAAAGCCAACCCGGAGCAGATCCGTGCTTTGGAGGAGATGACGTCACCAAAGTCACGAAAGGAAGTCCAGAAGCTGACTGGACGGATCAACGCCCTCAATCACTTCATATCAAAGTCCTCAGACCGGTGTCGGCCCCTGTTCGAGAGGCTGAGTAAGCTTGCACCTTTCAACTGGGACCAACACTGTGAAGAAGCATTTCAAGAGCTGAAGACGTATCTTGGCCGACCCCCTATCTTGACAGCCCCCCAGCCAGGTGCAACGCTGGGGGTGTATCTTTCCGTATCGGAGGCAGCAATCAGCGCTGTACTGATATGCGAGAGTGAAGGAGTGGAGAAGCCCGTCTACTACGTCAGCCGCATCATGACGTCAGCTGAAACTCGGTACGCGCAGATCGAACAAGTAGCCCCGGCATTAGTGTACGTGTCAAGGAGGCTTCGCCCGTACTTCGTCGCTCACCCCATCGAGGTCATCACCGAGCACCCCCCTGAAGGAAGTACTGGATAACTCTACTCGGGCAGGTCGGCTGAGCAAGTGGGCTGCAGAGCTGCAAGAGTTTGGTCCTCAGTATGTGCCTCGAAAAGCAGTCAAGGGCCAAGCACTTGCGGACTTCCTCAGTGATTTCTCGACGGAAGACACTGCTCCGGTGCCAGAGACGTTAGAAGACCTGTCGGTAGCTGCCGGTCGACCCGTGGGAGTCGGTGCGGCAGCAGGACAGGAGGACAAAGGAAAAGGCTGGAGATTGTTCGTGGATGGCTCGTCGTGCGCAGTCAGGAGTGGTGTGGGGGTAGTCCTAGTAACCCCTGATCACACGAAGCTCAAAAAGTCAGTGCGGTTACTTTTCCCGACGACGAACAACGAAGTTGAGTACGAGGCGATACTGACACGACCCTGCGAAGGGCGAGACCGGCCGGTGAACACCTTGGAAGATAGGTCGACAGACCCCGCCGGGGTACGACCGATCGACCAACCTAAACCAAGTGGTACATAACACTCCGAGCGAGTTCTACCACTTGGCCGACCGGTCGACAGGACCCTGCGAAGGGCGAGACCCGCCGATGAACACCTAGGAAGATCGGTCGACAGACCCCGCCGGGGTATGACCGGTTGACCAACCTAAACCAAGTGGTACGTAACACTCTGAGCGAGTTCTACCACTTGGCCGACCGGTCGACAGGACCCTGCGAAGGGCGAGATCGGCCGATGAATACCTTGGAAGATCGGTCGACAGATCCCGCCGGGGTACGACCGGTCGACCAACCTAAACCAAGTGGTACATAACACTCCAAGCGAGTTCTACCACTTGGCTGACTGGTCGACAGGACCCTGCGAAGGACGAGACCGGCCGGTGAACACCTTGGAAGATCAGTCGACAGACCCCGCCGGGGTACGACCGGTCGACCAACCTAAACCAAGTGGTACATAACACTCCGAGCGAGCTCTACCACTTGGCCGACCGGTCGACAGGTCCCTGCGAAGGGCATGACCGGCCGGTGAACACCTAGGAAGATCGGTCGACAGACCCCGCCGGGGTATGACCGGTTGACCAACCTAAACCAAGTGGTATATAACACTTCGAGCGAGTTCTACCACTTGGCCGACCGGTCGATAGGTCCCTGCGAAGGGCGTGATCGGCCGGTGAACACCTAGGAAGATCGGTCGACAGACCCCACCGGGGTACGACCGGTTGACCAACCTAAACCAAGTGGTACATAACACTCCGAGCGACCTCTACCACTTGGCTGATCGATCGACAGGTCCCTGCGAAGGGCATGACCGGCCGGTGAATACCTAGGAAGATCGATCGACAGACCCCGCCGGGGTATGACCGGTTGACCAACCTAAACCAAGTGGTATATAACACTCCGAGCGAGTTCTACCACTTGGCCGACCGGTCGATAGGTCCCTGCGAAGGGCGTGACCGGCCGGTGAACACCTAGGAAGATAGGTCGACAGACCCCACCGGGGTACGACCGGTTGACCAACCTAAACCAAGTGGTACGTAACACTCCGAGCGAGTTCTACCACTTGGCCGACCGATCGATAGGACCCTGCGAAGGGCGAGACCGGCCGGTGAACACCTTGGAAGATCGGTCGACAGACCCCGTCGGGGTACGACCGGTCGACCAACCTAAACCAAGTGGTATATAACACTCCGAGCGAGCTCTACTACTTGGCCGACCGGTCGACAGGTCCCTGCGAAGGGCGTGACCGGCTGGTGAACACCTGGGAGGATCAATCGACAGACCCCTTGGGGGTACGACCGATCGACCAACGCAAACTAAGGCGGGCACGTAAATCGAGATGGGCACGCACGTCGGGGTGCACGTGCAAACCGAGGTAGGCATGCAAACCGAGGCAGGCACGCAAGTCGAGGCTGACACGCGGAATGAGGCTGCACATAAATCGAGGCAAAGTGATCCTGACCGGACGGGACCGAAGACCGCCCGGTCAGGAGGGGGTATTGTGTGTACCTTTCTCTCTCGGGGTTGGCCATGCAACAAACACCCCCCCATGGGCTTCGGTCGGCAGGTCATCAGACAAAGGAGGGGGCAGCACCCCCACCCATGGGCTCGATCGGTATGTCATCAGACAAAGGGGGGCAGCACCCCCCTAGCTCGGTCGGCCGGTCACCAGACGGAAAGGGGGGGGGGGGGTCGGTCGGCATGTCACCAGACAAAAGGGGGCACCCCCCCTCTCTCTACTTGGGTCGGCATGTCACCAGACCAAAAGGGGGGGGGGGGGGTCGGTCGGCATGTCACCAGACAAAAGGGGGCAGCACCCCCCCACCCTCTCTCTCTACTTGGGTCGGCATGTCACCAGACCAAAAGGGGGGGGGGGGGGTCGGTCGGCCGGTCACCAAACCAAGGAGGCAGTACCCCCCCCTTTTTGGTTCAGTCGGTATGTCACCAGACAAAAGGGGGCACCCCCCCTCCCCCTCTCTCTCTCTACTTGGGTCGGCATGTCACCAGACCAAAAGGGGGGGGGGGTCGGTCGGCCGGTCACCAAACCAAGGAGGCAGCACCCCCCCCCTCTTTGGTTCGGTCGGCATGTCACCAAGGGAGGAGGGAGCACCCCCCCCTCTCTACTTCGGTCGGTATGTCATCAGACCAAGGGGGGTCGGCCATGCAACAACCCCTCTCTCTCTCTCTCTCTCGATGGGACGTGCAACGAGCCGAGGTGTGAAGCAGCAGTCGAACCCGGAGATCTTGCGGTGCTGACAACGCTCCGCGATTTCCGGCCCAAAGTGACTAGGTGTCAACCGCGCGCCACGTCACCGCGGTGGTTGAGCTCATTGCGGGGACACGTCACCCACCCGATTTTTGTGGAGCGTCGTAACTGTCACCCCGCCACTATAAAAGGGGACCTACCCCTTCAGCAAGAGGAGGAAGAATTCTAGAGGAAACGCTGCCCGTTTCATCCCGGAATTCGTGGAGCTGCGGAGGTCGGTCGGTAGGTAGCCAGAGACTATCTGCGGAGGCCGGTTGGTAGTCAGATACTGTCTGCAGCGACCGGTAGCCAGATACTGTCCGCAGCGACCGGTAGCCAGATACTGTCTGCAGACTGTCTGCGGTCGGTAGGTAGCCAGAGACTGTCTGCGGAGGCCGGTTGGTAGGTAGCCAGAGACTGTCTGCGGAGGCCGATCGATAGCCAGATACTGTCTGCAGCGACCGGTAGCCAGATACTGTCCGCAGCGACCGGTAGCCAGATACTGTCTGCACCAACCGGTAGTCAGACGCTGCCTGCAGCGGTCGGTAGTCTGAGTGAAATTGCAGAGGTCGGTAGTTTGGGAGACCGGTACTCAGGGTATGTAATTGGGGTTAAGGTGAGAGATTGTAACTGAAAGAATAGTCTTAGTGCATTCTCGCCCCACCCGTGGTTTTTTCCCCTTCGTCGTTGAGAAGGGGTTTTCCACGTAATTCCCGGTCTGTTTTTATTTGGCTTGTTGGATTGTGCTCGCCACCCGAACCGCCCGGTTCGATTCAGAACCCCCCACAAGTTCCTTGATGCACCATTGGTTCTCTATCCAACTCGCCACAAACAAATTATGTGGCTGCTACGCTCAAATCGAAGCAAGACATCAATTCGAAACCCTCCCGAAAAAGATGCATTTAGAGCAAGTCCCTCCGTTGACTTTTCTCCCCTCTAAATGACAACAATGCCTTTCATACTAAAATCACAAATATTACTCTTCATTGCATCAAAATTCTACTCTTTAGCTACAGTAATTTGAACCCCCATAGTTCTTGTTTTTTTAAAAGCTACAGTAATTTGCAGATTGCTATTTTTTTGCTACAATGATTTCATTGAATTGATTTTTTTAAAGTGCAAAATTTTTAAAAAAAACAATTTTTTGCTACAGTGATTTTTCTGTAGTAATTTTTTTTTTCAGCAAAATTTCTCTAAATTTTTTTTACTACCTTGATTTTATTGTAGCAAAAAGAGCAACAAGCTGCACACATATTGTTACTTCAATTTTTTGCTACAATGATTTATATCAAAAATCGGATTATTACTTTCCATAAAGCTACATATAGGTGTAAAATAGACATTGTTCAAGTAGAAGGACCTAACGTTAAATCATCTGTTTATCTATCCTTATCGCTAAATATAATATGTTAGAAGGACCTAGCACTAATTTGTCGTAGATAATCTGCCCTTATGTCAATCCAGAGTCGGGCTTAAGAAACGTTCACATATTAAACCACCGCAACAATCTCGACAAAGTTTATTGATTTGCTCCGACCGAATGAAATGAATTAAGATTTATATACAAACATGAGAATTGACAGTTCCTTCAAATCAATTGTATTACATATACTTTACCCTAGTAATGATTAATGAAAAAAAGAAAAAAGAAAAAAAAAAGCCCTGCTACAGCCAACTCTGGGGTGATGAGTTGGCAAAGAATGGATCGATCTCCGAAACTAGCCGTTGATGGAAGCATCAATGAACAAGGTAAGTAACCAAGAGGGCGACGAGCATGAGGACGTAAGCTATGCCTTGATCGATCGCCTTGCCGTCGCTCATCGGAGATGGCACCATCGCCTGGCCTTGTGTGAGCTGCATGAGGCCGGAGACGAAGAACGGGAAGATGTTGGAAATCTAACCGTTCTAAACTAGCAAATTTAGGATTTAATTAAAATTGATTAGCAAATGTTATTTTCGCAAACAATGACAAATGACAAAATTCTTTTAGGAATGGTTTGCCAAGGCAGAGCGGGTTCTATGGAACCGTCATTCACCTTGCCGAACTTTTCTAAAAGAGGTAAATAAACTATCTAAATTATCTATAATGATTTAGATTTCTCTATTAGATGCAACTCGATTATTTTAGATCTAATGTTAGGACAAAGGAAGAGTTAGAAACTCTGGCCTGTGGTCGAAGCGTGCTAGGCACTGTCCCAAGAAACTTATTGCCCCCTTTGTGCGGGTCTCGTGGCAATGGTTCTTGGAGATACGACTACCCCGGTCAGGCGACCTCCTTCTCGTCGGCACGACTCCAAGAATGCTTTGCGAACCTCGTGAACTTTCAGGAACCCAGCGACTCGATGACAGTCTTCTCGAAGCAGGGAGGCAGCACCGCATCAGGGCTTTGGTCCGAGAGAGGGAGTCTCTTCGGAGCAAAGGGGCAGCACCACAGCACGAGAAACGAGAGAGGGAGAGGCAGGAAGCAGGGAGGAATTCCGATATTCGGACTGTACCCATCCCATGGCTGTACCGGGCCTTATATAGGCCTCGGGCTGTTAATGGGAGGCTGAAAGAGGGGAGCGGTTAATGGGCTGCGATTAAGCCCATTAACCTCGCACGTTACAGCTCGCAGAGAGCCTGTCCGTAACGGCAGCGCTTCTCGCGTAACGGCTAGTGTCCCAAATAGAAAATAATAAATAGTGGAGGACTTAAAAGCAAAAAACAAAAATAGGGCAGGTGCGGACCAGCCCATTTCGGAGGTGCTATCGTGTCCGGGTCCGTGGGCACACACACACGCGCCGCCCATGCCCAAGCCCGGCCCGGCCCGGCTCGGCACGGCACGCGCGCGCGTGTGTGAGCTAGTGGAGCCCCTCCTCTAGTGTAATGACTAGTGGGAGGAAGTGGGCAAACCCTTATATGTTGGTAGGGGATTTCTCCCCTTACCGATATGGGACTAAAAACCCATTGTGTTGTGTGGTTTTAAAACACACACCCAACAATCCCCTACATGTGTTTAAAATCACTAAATATTAAATAATTAAAAACTTCAAAATGTAAAGTAAAAAGACTTTGCTGGATTCCTTATACTACGCAGTAGGTGTAGGTACCTTCCGGTTTGAACCTCCACTTAGTACAGTTGTATACATCCGTGAGGGCTTGGTGGACTACGCCTTGAACCAGTCTCATTTATCGGGTTTCTACAAGTAGTACACGTAGTACAGTTTTTGATGGTTCTAAGCGGGTTGCGCTATTAATGGCCTTGCGCATATATCTTTTCTTGTATGTTTCTAGGGAGCAGCCCTGGTCCCAGAGTTGCGGCCTCACAACGACATACATATAGGTAAGTCCTAATAGGGGTGTGAGCAAGGCGACACCCCGCCTCATGGGTCTTGGACTTATTAAGAGTTTTAAACTCATTCTACCCCTTGCTTTTAATAAGCACTGACGTCATAGGAACGGGAGCATTATTCAGTGCTCCTCATTTTCAATCACTACTACAGTTTGTTTCTACCCATTGAACCTCCGTGAGGTTGGGTTCCCACTACGGTGATTTTTCTTATGGGCTTAATCCCATCCCCCTCGACGATTCTAAGACCACTGTCCTAGAGAGGTCCTTAGTTAGATGATCCGCCAAATTCTTTTCGGATCTAACAAAGTCTAGGGCAATTATTTAATTTTTCATCTTATATCTGAGAGATCTATGTCTCACTTTCAGATATCTATTTATTTTCACATCAGCGTTTTCTTGATTACATTTATCAATAGCTGATCGACAATCACAATGGATAGATATAGCCGGTAAAGGTTTTTCTATCAATGGGATCTCATATAGGAGATCTCGAAGCCATTCTGCTTCTGTGCTAGTGGTATCTAGCGCTATCATTTCTGATTCCATAGTACTCCTACCTATAACGGTTTGTTTGGTGGATTTCCAAGATATGGCTCCACCTCCTAATAGGAATACATACCCGGTTGTGGACTTAATATCTATTGAGTCATTAATCCAGTTAGCATCAGAGTATCCCTCTAACATAGCTGGATATCCACTATAGTGGAGACCGTATGATATGGTTCCCTTAAGGTATCTAAAAACTCTTTCTAATGCATTCCAATGGATAAATTCGGGTTAGACGTATAACGACTAAATCTATTTACTGCGTAAGCAATATCGGGTCGAGTATAGTTTGCTAGAAAACCTAGCGATCCTATGATTTGAGCATACTCGCTCTATAGTCTAGGAAGCTCAGTATTCTTTGTCAGATGGGTGATGCGATCTAAACTAATCCTAAATTAAGGCTTTAATTTGATCTAAATTATAACTCGCAAGTGCACGAATCGCTTTGTAGGAGCGGTACGTATTACGAGGTCGATCCCACAGGGATTGCTAATGAGGGAACTATCTAATCTAGGGTTATCGGTTATTTAACCTAAATTACTTTAAACGATAAATTTAATTGGATTTAATTTGTTTTGAGATTAAAAGCAAATTAATGAAAGCAAGAAAAACAAGCTAGTTACGGTAAGTCGAGTTCCAAGTGGAGAAGGTACTAAGGCATTCGAATCCACCTCGGTTATTCATATTACTAGGTTTATTCAGAATGATCTATGCAAACGAGTAGCATGCGGGAATACCATTCCCGTGCTCGACTCGAGGATGTGATCGTTAGGCTCTAAATATGATTTTCTAATATTGGATTCAATTCAAGCATATGTAATAAAACGAAGCATCAAACATCTAGGTTAAGCACAACGGATCAAAGCACATAAGCAGAGCATCCGATGTCTGAGTTAAGCATGCAAGATCTGGGTTTTAATTATTCGATTAAAATAGGCCTAATTGCATGACGATCAATTATAGTGCTAACTACAAAACATACATGGCATGGATTGTGAGAGCAAATTGAGTCATCAATTAATTAAGAATTGAATCGCATAAACATTAAAGTGCATTGGCATAGATCACATAAAATAAACCTAAATAATATTTATAACCGGGGTTTCATCTAAGCCTTAGCAATATGTTTAGTTCATCATGAGTTGCATTACATCAAAAGTCAGGGAAGGGAAGAGCAAGATACAGATCATTCTCGGAATACGCTTTTGCTCTTCGTTGTCCTCCTCTCCGATCGATGCTCCTTCACTTCGACTCGGCTGCGGCACGGCTTCGATGGTACGGATGACGGATGACGGCTCGAACGATGGTGCGATGGCGGCTCAGATGTGGAGGATTAGGGTTTCGGGTTTGGTCGTGAATGGTGGAAGATGAAGGAGAAGATGATGGCTTCGGTCCTAAGTGGTGGGAGCTAAGGTGGTGGATGGTTGGTTCGGTCGTCCCCCCTCTAGTGGTGGATGATTTTCGTCCAAAACCTCTCTCTCCTTGATGGTTCGGATCCCTCCCTATATATAGGAGAGAGAGAGTCCGGGAGAGAGAAAGAAGTTCGGCTGGTTGCGTGTATGGGTCGGGTACAGCTGGGAATCGGACGGCTGTGATCGGGTTGGAGGGATAGCAGTCCGGCGCTGGGTTTCAGTTTTAGAAAGAGAAAGAAATGGAAAGAGAGAGAGAGTATCGGACTTTAGAGAGAGAAAGGCTCGGGCGGTTAAGGAAAGAGAGGGTGCGGTTAATGGGCTGCTGGGTGGTTGGCTTAGAGAGAGAAGTCCGGAGCAAGAGAGAGAGAAGATCGCCTAGAGAGAGAGTAGGAAACGGGAGAGAGAGATCCGGAGCTGATGGTGCAAGGGTGTGTTTGAGGTGCACGGAACGGTCGGCTGTGATGGGTTCGGTGGAATGCAGCTGGGCCTGCATGTGATCTGTAGCACGGCCGGCTGTGATTTATTGGGAAATAAAGAGAGAGGGACGGCTACATGGTGGGAAGGAACGGCTGTGATCAATGGTCCGTGAGAGAGAAAGGGAAATAGAGAGAGTTCGGTGGGGGTTGATCCTGCATGCCATCGGACGGCTGTGATGGTGGGGAGGCTGCATGCATTAAGTGGGATCGGTGTATGCTGATGCACGGGATGAGATCATCGAGTTGGGTTGGTGGGCTGCAATGAAGCGCTGCTGGGCTTGGATTTCAAAGGGTGGTTGTGATGGCTTGATGCACTAAAGGCTGTGATGGAATATGTTGAACGTGCATGGGTATTGTATTGTAAGGGGCGGATGTGATCGGGTCAGACCGAGATGGATGGATGGTTGCGATGGAATCGTATGGGAAAGAGAAAAGAAAGGGCAGAAAGAAATAGAGGAGAGAGAAAAGGTGGTAGGTTCGGGTGTTCTCCGTGCCACATCTGTAAGTCACCATCATGCCTCATTAAGCTCTGTAGAATGTCCGGGGGTCTTCGTCCGCCCGATGAAGTCAATTCTCCGCCAAATCATGTACTTAGTCTTTGCTCCATTGTTCTTCAGAACTGCTTCAAAACATATTATGCATCCTTCATCGGGTCACCGTGAGAGTATCCAACGCTTCAGTATGATGCCCTTGAGCTGACTGCATCGCTTACCGGATCGATTCCTGAAAGACACACATGAAATGACGCCTGTCAGGTTTAAACACGATTATCGATAAAAGAATAATTTGGACTTTCAGGCTCTGTATCTTTCATGCATGCAATGTATGCGAGTGAACCAATATGTCGTTGGGTTCGTATGAGAGTCTATTATATCATGGTGCAAAGAAACTCATGCAGTTTACGTGTATTATGAAAGTTTTACGTAGCAAAGTGACGCTATGTGCATGAAAAAGAAAGAATAATTCGCACCAAATGGACGCTCAACACACCCCCAAACTTGAATATTTCTCGTCCTCGAGAAAGCAAACAAAATAAGAATAAAAATAGCTAACTCACTTTCGCAGGAATCGCGATTGCACTTAGCACGTGCAACAAGCCGTTAAACCCCTAGGTTACCCCAGTGGACGAGTTTTGTCTCGTGAGAGTTTGCAGTGAATCTACCCACAAAATTCAATTTTTTTTTTTTTTTGAAAATATAAATAAGAAATAAGAAAAGTCGGTTTCGTAGAATAATTAAAAAGTACTCAAAAATAGAATTTCTAAAGCACACGACTCACAAGGTACCTAGCCCAAGCTTCGGCTTTCGAAGTAAGCACTTTAGGTTCTAACTATTAGTTTCCCGTTAGAAAAGGTCAAGGTCAACTATGCTCGAGTGCACGGTGCTGTCTGGGCTAAACACAACTGGGGGTTTGGTTCTCTACATTCATAACATTCTAACAGTCTCCTAGAACGGTCAAAGTCGACCTTAGAACCTGAGTCAAAACCAGCTAATCTAGACAGGCTAGTGAGAGTTGTGGATATTCACCTTAATACCTTTCGGCTTTATATGTGATATTCCAGTTTCCCCACATTGTTTATAGCGACGGCTTTCACACTATTTTCTTTTCTTTTTTTTTTTTTCAAACCAAGTGAACCAGATCCGCATGGTTCATCAGGACTCCAAGTGACTATTAGGTGATATGAAAGCTTTGAATCTAGACCCTAGAGGTGTAAGCCAGATGTGAAGTGAAAGTCAAGTCTAGTTTGTTTTGACAATCTCTAAAAGGTTACCAAGGGTCAGAACCATATTAGACATACTCTTTCTAGCTAATCCTTGGACTTTATACCTTGATTACCAAGTGCCTTATAGTCCTATTCGAGTACACTAGAATTATACTACAAAATCTGAAATAAAGGTAAAATATATATATCAATTTTTTTTTTTTCTGAAAGAACGAAAAGGACACCAAAAGTAATACGATAAGCAACTAAAATATGAACAAGAAAATAAAAATATGCAAATGCAAATTCCTATAGACTTTTATACGAACGCTGTAGTTTTGGTAGGGGACTACAGACGAGACACACATACGCCAGGACGTATGTGCCGAGCTGTCCCACTACAGCGTAAGTTGATGCATTATTAATATTATTTTAAAAAAAATAATTTTTTTTTTTTTTGTGTAAAAAAAATTCAAAATAAGAACAGAAAAATTTTGTGGAAATTGAATGCATACAAGATTTTGCAAAAAGGTACATCACACCCCCAAACTTAAATTAGACATTGTCCTCAATGTATGAATTAGACATGCTCATGAATGAGATGATGACATTATACGATAGCATTTTTTTTAAGGACATATATGAAAAATACAAGTACAAAGTTTTAAGGATGGATAATGCCTTAAACGTGTTTTGTATGATAGTTTCCTGTAAAATGTTAGTGCCACGAAGAAAAAGAAAAGACAATCATAGTTTAACTAAAAATAAATAGCAGATATTCTACTGAAACAGAAAAATAGGAGATGATAAAAAAAAAACAACTAACAGCTATTATACAATAGAGGATTTTTAGTAGATAGATAAATCAATCATGATAAACAGGATCTTCCAGAAGTACCTCTTCAACTTCTGGGGTCAGATACTCAAGGTATGGTTTCAAGCGATGTCCGTTCACTTGGAAAGTGGTTCCATCCTTATCATTTAAGAGTTCTACCGCACCGTATGGGTGAATTTTGTCGATAATGTATGGTCCCGTCCAACGTGATTTTAACTTGCCAGGGAACAGATGCAATCTAGAGTTGTATAATAGGACTTTTTGGCCTGGATATAATTCCTTTCGAGTTATGATCTTATCGTGCATGATCTTCATTCGATCCTTATATCGCTTAGCGCAATTATACGCATCATTTCGAATCTCATCGAGCTCATCGAGTTGAAGTTTTCTTTGTTTACCGGCCTTATCGAGGTCATAATTTAATCGTTTGATCGCCCAATAGGCCCTATGTTCCAACTCGACAGGCAGATGACAGGCCTTCCCATAGACTATGCGATATGGAGACATTCCAATCGGAGTTTTAAAAGCTGTACGATATGCCCACAGGGCATCAGTCAACCGAAGTGACCAATCCTTCCTATTAGGGTTAATTGTTTTCTCTAAAATCGTCTTTATCTCCCTATTTGAAATTTCAACTTGCCCACTAGTTTGAGGGTGGTAGGGAGTGGCTACCTTATGGGTGACGCAGTACTTTTTCATTAATGCTTCAAAAATTCTATTGCAGAAATGTTTACCTCCATCGCTAATGATAGCACGTGGAGTTCCAAATCTAGCAAAAATATTCTCTTTAAGGAACTGGACCACGACCTTGTGGTCATTTGTTCGGCATGCGACTGCTTCAACCCATTTTGAGACGTAGTCAACAGAGACTAGAATGTATTGGCAACCATAAGACATAGGGAAAGGTCCCATAAAATCAATGCCCCAAACATCAAAGATTTCAGCGATCAGAATTGGATTTAAGGGCATCTCATTACGTTTTGAAATTTTTCCTAGACGTTGACAACGATCACAAGATTTGCAATAAGCATGAGTATCTTTAAATAAGGTCGGCCAATAGAAACCACACTGTAAAATTTTTGCAGCGGTTTTCTTACCACTAAAGTGTCCACCACATGCGTGGTCATGGCAAAATGAGATAATATGTTTATGATCGCAGTCAGGGACACATCGTCTGATAATTTGATCAGAATAATATTTGAATAGATATGGTTCATCCCAGAAATACCATTTGGCTTTCGATATGAATCGCATTCGTTCTTGTTTAATCCAAGTATTAGGCATCTGTCCTGTGACTAGGTAATTTACAATATCAGCATACCATGGGGTGTTAATATGAGATATTAGCATTAATTGCTCATCTGGAAAGGTTTCGACTATAGGTGTAGGTTCTGTCATTGGCTCAACTATCAGCCTAGATAGGTGGTCGGCAACTACATTCTCCGATCCCTTTTTGTCTCTAATTTCGAGATCAAATTCTTGTAGCAATAAAATCCATCGAATTAATCGCGCTTTAGCATCTTTCTTTGCGAGAAGATACTTAAGCGCAGCATGATCAGTAAAAATAATAACCTTTGATCCAATTAGGTAGGGACGAAATTTGTCTAGGGCAAAGACGACGGCTAATAACTCTTTTTCAGTGGTTGAATAATTGAGTTGAGCATCATTAAGAGTTTTGCTCGCGTATTGAATGACGTGGGGGAGTGTAGCACTTCGTTGCCCTAAAACTGCACCTAAAGCGTAATCTGATGCATCACACATCACCTCGAATGGAGCATTCCAATCAGGAGGTCGGATGATGGGTGCTGATGTTAATTCAGTTTTAAGCCTTTCAAAGGCATTCAAGCAGGCAGGAGTAAATTCGAAAGAGACATCTTTGGCTAGTAAGTCACATAAGGGTTTAGAAATTTTTGAGAAGTCTTTAATGAAGCGGCGGTAGAAGCCAGCGTGTCCTAGGAAGGATCGCACTTCTCTGACAGTTTTTGGAGGTGGTAAATTAGAGATAAGATCCACCTTGGCTTTATCAACTTCTATCCCCTTATCTGACACAATATGACCTAAAACAATACCAGATTTGACCATGAAGTGACATTTTTCCCAGTTAAGAACTAAGTTCTTCTCCTTACAACGGATCAGAACAAGAGACAGGTGATATAACCCTTCATCAAAGTTAGATCCAAAAACCGAGAAATCGTCCATGAAGATCTCTAAAAATCGTTCTACCATATCTGAAAAGATACTTAACATACACCGCTGAAAGGTAGCAGGTGCATTGCATAACCCAAAGGGCATGCGACGGTAGGCAAATGTACCAAACGGACATGTGAACGTCGTTTTATCTTGATCCTCACGAGCAATTGGGATTTGGTTATATCCCGAATAGCCATCCAAAAATGAGTAGTATGCATGACCTGCTAAACGCTCTAACATTTGATCAATGAAAGGTAAGGGAAAATGATCTTTTCTAGTCATAGCGTTTAACTTCCTATAATCAATACAAACTCGCCAACCAGTTTGGACTCGAGTTGGGACTAGTTCATTATTTTCATTTGCAACTATGGTAACACCAGACTTTTTAGGAACGACTTGTACGGGGCTAACCCATTGACTATCGGATATAGGATAGATAATGCCCGCGTCAAGTAACTTCATTACTTCCCCTCGCACTACTTCTTTCATAACAGGATTTAGTCGCCTTTGTGATTCTCTCGAGGGTTTAGAATTCTCTTCGAGATGAATTTGGTGCATGACTATTGAAGGACTAATTCCCTTTATATCAGCTATTGTCCACCCAATGGCTTCTCTATGTTTTTGTAGGACGTCAAGTAATTGCTTTTCTTGGTCCTTGTCTAATTGTGAAGAAATAATAACAGGCAAGGTTTCAGAGTCACCAAGAAAAGTATACTTCAACGTGTCAGGGAGAGGTTTCAATTCTAACTTTGGAGGTTCGATGATTGATGGAATAGGCATAGATTTATTTACTGGTAGGGGTTCTATCCTAGCCTTCCATCGACCAATATCCATGGGAGGAGCGGAATCTAACAGTGTGTTGACTTCTCTAATGGACGCATCCATGTCCATGTCTAGTCCGAAATGGGCTAAGCATTGTTCTAATGGATCACTAAAACAAGAGTTATCAAAAGTATCACCAACCAGAGTATCAATCATATCAACTTCTTCAACGTCATCCATGTCAGAAGGTTGCACGCTATTACGAAAGACATTGAGTTCGACCTTCATATTGCCAAATGAAAGTGTCATTACTCCATTTCTACATCGAATAACAGCATCCGCCGTGGCAAGGAATGGTCGACCTAAGATCACAGGGATGTGTTTATTAGGGTTTAGGACTGGCTCAGTGTCTAGGACGACAAAATCAGCAGGGAAGTAGAATTCGTCCACCTTAATGATGACATCTTCAACAACGCCCTTTGGAATTTTTACAGACCTATCGGCTAAGAGCAACGTCAGGGTTGTGGGTTTTAACTCCCTCAAACCTAATTGAGTATAAACCGAATAGGGTAGAAGGTTAACGCTAGCACCCAAATCCAGAAGACACTTTTCTACTATTGTGTCTCCTATTCCTATAGAAATAGTTGGACAGCCCGGATCCTTATACTTGGGTGCAACAGTCTGTTGGATAAAACAGGAGGCTTGGGCTGTCATAGTAGCAGCACAAGGAACAGACGTTTTCCTTTTAATAGTAGTAAGGTCTTTGAGGAACTTAGCATAGGAGGGTATTTGCTTAATGGCATCCAAGAATGGGATATTGATTTGCATATTCTTAAAGACTTCTAGGATGCCCTCATTTTGATTAGATTTTTTATTGGCTTGCAGGCGCTGTGGGAATGGGGCCTTGGGTATATAAGGTCTTGCGCAAGATTCAACGACAGGTTCTTTATCTTTTTGAGTTGTCGTATCCTCTTGAGCAGGTTGACTATGGCGCTCATTCGAAGTTTCAGTATTGGTTTGGTTTTCATCTGGATTTTGAACTTGATTGTCCACTTCCTTGCCAGATCTTAGGGTATGAATTGCTTGAACTTCCTTATGGGGTTCCCTAGAGGTAGTTCCAACTTCAAACTGGCCTTTTGAAGAGTTTTGGCCATAGCTTTGTCCTTTCGGATTAGGAATTGTTTGGCTTGGAAATTGGCCTTTCTCTCGTCCTCCTACTGACGCTGCAAGTTGTTCGAATTGAGTTTCTAATTTAGCTATGGCAAGTTGATTGACCTTTTCAGATTGTTCTTGTATAATTTGTTTCTGTAAAATTTGTTGGAGCATATCTTCCACCGATGGCTTTCTTTGATTAGGAGGGATGTAGGGAGGTGCTTGTGGTGCCGCAGTATTTTGATTCTCTTGATTGAACTGGTTATTGGATCTATATTGTTGATTAGAAGAGGGGTATTGATTAGGACCTTGAAAAGATGATCCTCCTCCATACCCTTGTGGTGGCTTCCAAGCAAGGTTTGGATGGTTTCGCCAACCAGGATTATACGTTTGACTATAAGGGTTATTACCTTGGTTGAACTTACGGAAGGTATCAAGCACATTTGCTTGCTCAGCTTTAACCACTGGTAAACCAGGGCAATCCTCGACCAGATGGTCGGTTCCATCACACAAGACACAGATGGGGGATTCCTTAAATCTAGTAGGTTCAGACGCAGTAGTGTTCGCCTCCTTGTTTACTTCTAAGGCTTCGAGTCTTCGTATTAGTGCGGCCATTTTGGCATCATCCTCGAAACTAGATTCGACTTTATAAAGACCTCCTTTGCTAGTAGCAATGGGTTTCTTAGGGTCAACACTAACTGGCTCCCATTCTAAGGTATTCTCTGCCATTTCCTCGAAATAATTCCAGGCCTCATCGACAGTCTTCTCGGTGAATCCTCCATTACAGAGAGATTCTATCATAGTCTTAGTCGTATAGTTGAGACCTTCGTAGAGGATCTGGATCAGTCGAATTTTTTCAAACCCATGATGAGGGCATTCAAGTAGAAGATCCTTGAATCTTTCGAAGTATGTGTAGAAAGTCTCTCCCTCTAATTGATGAAACATGTTGAGAGATTGACGTGCAATAGCAGTCTTCTGCTTGGAATAGAATTTCTTATAGAATGCTTCAGCTAGACTCTTCCAAGTCGTAAAGGTTCCCGGTTGTATCGAAATTAGCCAAGCTTTGGCTTTTTCTTTCAGGGAGAATGGGAACAACCTAAGTTTGAGAGAGTCATCAGTAACTTGATTAAATTTCATTGTACCGCAGATATCTTCAAACTCCCTAACGTGTTGGTACGGGTTTTCAGTAGCCATGCCACGGAAGACCGGTAGCATTTGGATCATGCCGGATTTAATTTCGAAGTGAGCCGTAGCGGCTGGAAGCGTGATGCTAGAAGGTTGAGTGGACCGAGTAGGGTACATGTACTCCTTCAGGGTCATCGCTTGAGGTGGGTTTCCATTCGCCATTGTATTAAAGATGGAGACGTTACCCACAAAGGTGAGAGGAATTTCTAATGCTTCGTTTCGAACTAAGCGGCCGTTCACGCGAGTCCACGTGGACATACACCGCTCGAAAAGAAGTTTTTGTTTTTTTTTTTTTTTGTTTAGAAATAGAGAATAAAAGCTAGCTAATTAAACAAGATAGGGCAAATATGAAATAACCTAAATTCGAAAGCTCCGTTGCAATCCCCGGCAACGGCGCCAAAAACTTGATGCGATCTAAACTAATCCTAAATTAAGGCTTTAATTTGATCTAAATTATAACTCGCAAGTGCACGAATCGCTTTGTAGGAGCGGTACGTATTACGAGGTCGATCCCACAGGGATTGCTAATGAGGGAACTATCTAATCTAGGGTTATCGGTTATTTAACCTAAATTACTTTAAACGATAAATTTAATTGGATTTAATTTGTTTTGAGATTAAAAGCAAATTAATGAAAGCAAGAAAAACAAGCTAGTTACGGTAAGTCGAGTTCCAAGTGGAGAAGGTACTAAGGCATTCGAATCCACCTCGGTTATTCATATTACTAGGTTTATTCAGAATGATCTATGCAAACGAGTAGCATGCGGGAATACGATTCCCGTGCTCGACTCGAGGATGTGATCGTTAGGCTATAAATATGATTTTCTAATATTGGATTCAATTCAAGCATATGTAATAAAACGAAGCATCAAACATCTAGGTTAAGCACAACGGATCAAAGCACATAAGCAGAGCATCCGATGTCTGAGTTAAGCATGCAAGATCTGGGTTTTAATTATTCGATTAAAATAGGCCTAATTGCATGACGATCAATTATAGTGCTAACTACAAAACATACATGGCATGGATTGTGAGAGCAAATTGAGTCATCAATTAATTAAGAATTGAATCGCATAAACATTAAAGTGCATTGGCATAGATCACATAAAATAAACCTAAATAATATTTATAACCGGGGTTTCATCTAAGCCTTAGCAATATGTTTAGTTCATCATGAGTTGCATTACATCAAAAGTAAGGGAAGGGAAGAGCAAGATACAGATCATTCTCGGAATACGCTTTTGCTCTTCGTTGTCCTCCTCTCCGATCGATGCTCCTTCACTTCGACTCGGCTGCGGCACGGCTTCGATGGTACGGATGACGGATGACGGCTCGAACGATGGTGCGATGGCGGCTCGGATGTGGAGGATTAGGGTTTCGGGTTTGGTCGTGAATGGTGGAAGATGAAGGAGAAGATGATGGCTTCGGTCCTAAGTGGTGGGAGCTAAGGTGGTGGATGGTTGGTTCGGTCGTCCCCCCTCTAGTGGTGGATGATTTTCGTCCAAAACCTCTCTCTCCTTGATGGTTCGGATCCCTCCCTATATATAGGAGAGAGAGAGTCCGGGAGAGAGAAAGAAGTTCGGCTGGTTGCGTGTATGGGTCGGGTACAGCTGGGAATCGGACGGCTGTGATCGGGTTGGAGGGATAGCAGTCCGGCGCTGGGTTTCAGTTTTAGAAAGAGAAAGAAATGGAAAGAGAGAGAGAGTATCGGACTTTAGAGAGAGAAAGGCTCGGGCGGTTAAGGAAAGAGAGGGTGCGGTTAATGGGCTGCTGGGTGGTTGGCTTAGAGAGAGAAGTCCGGAGCAAGAGAGAGAGAAGATCGCCTAGAGAGAGAGTAGGAAACGGGAGAGAGAGATCCGGAGCTGATGGTGCAAGGGTGTGTTTGAGGTGCACGGAACGGTCGGCTGTGATGGGTTCGGTGGAATGCAGCTGGGCCTGCATGTGATCTGTAGCACGGCCGGTTGTGATTTATTGGGAAATAAAGAGAGAGGGACGGCTACATGGTGGGAAGGAACGGCTGTGATCAATGGTCCGTGAGAGAGAAAGGGAAATAGAGAGAGTTCGGTGGGGGTTGATCCTGCATGCCATCGGACGGCTGTGATGGTGGGGAGGCTGCATACATTAAGTGGGATCGGTGTATGCTGATGCACGGGATGAGATCATCGAGTTGGGTTGGTGGGCTGCAATGAAGCGCTGCTGGGCTTGGATTTCAAAGGGTGGTTGTGATGGCTTGATGCACTAAAGGCTGTGATGGAATATGTTGAACGTGCATGGGTATTGTATTGTAAGGGGCGGATGTGATCGGGTCAGACCGAGATGGATGGATGGTTGCGATGGAATCGTATGGGAAAGAGAAAAGAAAGGGCAGAAAGAAATAGAGGAGAGAGAAAAGGTGGTAGGTTCGGGTGTTCTCCGTGCCACATCTGTAAGTCACCATCATGCCTCATTAAGCTCTGTAGAATGTCCGGGGGTCTTCGTCCGCCCGATGAAGTCAATTCTCCGCCAAATCATGTACTTAGTCTTTGCTCCATTGTTCTTCAGAACTGCTTCAAAACATATTATGCATCCTTTATCGGGTCACCGTGAGAGTATCCAACGCTTCAGTATGATGCCCTTGAGCTGACTGCATCGCTTACCGGATCCATTCCTGAAAGACACACATGAAATGACGCCTGTCAGGTTTAAACACGTACGATTATCGATAAAAGAATAATTTGGACTTTCAGGCTCTGTATCTTTCATGCATGCAATGTATGCGAGTGAACCAATATGTCGTTGGGTTCGTATGAGAGTCTACTATATCATGGTGCAAAGAAACTCATGCAGTTTACGTGTATTATGAAAGTTTTACGTAGCAAAGTGACGCTATGTGCATGAAAAAGAAAGGATAATTCGCACCAAATGGACGCTCAACAATGGGTATTTGGATCATATGGTGTGGATACCGATTGGCAATCAGGGTCGTAAAATTTCCTAAGGATTTTCTCGACATAGTGGGATTGTGATAACACTACATCATTGTCCTTCCTAATGATCTTAGTGTTCAAAATAACGTCGGCTTGTCCTAGATCTTTCATGTCAAAGTTTTGGGACAAAAAATGTTTGATATCATTTATGATTTGTATGTTTGAACCGAATATGAGAATATCGTCAACATACAAATATAAAATGACAATATTATTACCATCTACTTTATGGTATACACATTCATCCGTTGTATTGATATCAAATCCATAGTATAAGACAACTTCATCGAATTTCATGTGCCATTGTTTTGGGGCTTGTTTAAGTCCATAGAGAGATCGAATTAACTTACACACCTTTCCCTCTTGTCCAGGTGCAGTAAATCCCTCGGGTTGGTCCATGTATATTTCCTCATTAAGGTCGTCATTCAAGAAAGCAGTCTTGACATCCATTTGATGTATGACTAGCTTATAGATTGAAGCTAAGGCGATGAGGATCCTAATCGTGGTTATCTTAGCAACAGGTGAGTAGACATCAAAGTAGTATACCCTAGATTTTTGGGTAAAGCCCTTGGCTACAAGTCGTACCTTAAATTTATCTATGATACCGTCAGGTCTAAGCTTCTTCTTAAACACCCATTTACATCCTATGGTTTTACAACCAGGAGGTAAATTGGTGAGTTCCCAGGTATGGTTTTGAAGTATGGATTGAATCTCGTTATCTATGGCTTATTTCCAAAAGGGTGAGTCTATGGACTTCATTGCATCTGTATAGGTGGAGAGAGAGTTCTCCACCATAAGTGCATAGAAGTCATCAAAGACTTTTTCTACACGGGCACGTTTACTCCTCCTAGGTTCGGTTTGGTTTACCGGTTCAGTCTGGTCTTCAGGTTCTAATTGGACTTCGGGTTCGATCTGAGTTACCTGATTAGAACTGGAAGCCTGGTTATTAGTATTAATCCTAGTGTTGATCCTAGTCTTATAAGGGAAGATATTTTCGAAGTATGAAGCATCTCTTGCTTCGATTATGGTGTTATTGGCTATTTCACTTATTTCAGAGTTAAACACTAAAAAACGATTAGCGTTACTGTCTGAAGCGTAGCCAATAAAGATGACATCTACAGTCTTAGGTCATATCTTCTTTCTTTTGTTATCGGGGATTTTTACCTTAGCTAGGTATCCCCACACTTTTAAATATTCTAAGTTAGGTTTTCTATGTTTCCATACTTCGTATGGGGTCAAGTCATTGTGTTTGAAAGGAATGCGGTAAAGGATAAAACAGGCCGTCATTAGGGCTTCCCCCCACAAGTTCTCTGGCGCTCCAGAGCTTAGTAATATGGAATTGACCATGTTCATTAGGGTCCTGTTTTTCCTCTCTGCTACACCGTTGGATTGGGGAGTGTAAGGAACTGTGACTTCATGGAGTATTCCATAGTCATCACAATATTCACTTAACTCATTTGAGGTGTACTCCCCTCCTCGGTCTGACCTAAGAATCTTAATGGTTTCGTCTAATTGGTTTTCAACCAGAGCTCTGTATATTTTAAATTTACTGAGTACTTCATCCCTAGTTTTAATAAGGTATAGGTGGCAATATTTTGAAGCGTCATCTATGAACGTTACAAAATATCTATTGCCACCTCTCGAGGTTCTCCCAGAATCACAGACATCGCTGTGAATTAATTCAAGTATTTGGGAGTCTCGATCGATGGTTTTAAAGGGTTTCTTAGGTTGTTTGGCTTCTACGCATATCTCACACTTGTAGAGATTCCTAGTATCGGATTTAGGAATAATATTTAAGGTCATGAGTTTCTTAATAGAATTATAATTTACATGACCTAGTCTTTGGTGCCAAGTGACCGAAGACTCAACATTTAAAATAGTAGAAGAAGGATTGAATACATTCAATTTAAACAAACCATCACAAAGAAATCATTTTCCAATAAAATTCATTCCCTTGGTGATTATAACCTTATTGGACTCAAATACAAGTTTATAGCCCTGTTGGACTAATAAAGACCCACTAATTAAATTCCTCATAATCTCCAGAATGTGGTGGACTCCGCGCAGGGTTAGGGTCTTTTCCGACGTCAGCTTCAGGTCGATCCGTCCTATCCCTAGAACACGAGCCTCGGCATTGTTCCCCATGCTTACAGCTCCTCCACCTGAGACCTGATAGGTGGAAAACAAAGATTGATCAGAGCAAACATGAATGTTAGCTCCTGTGTCAATCCACCAATCAAATGCTTGAAAGGTCATGTTAACTTCAGGGGTGAAGAGAACAGACCTGAAAGCGGTCCCAGAAAAGCCAGCTCCAGAGGTCACCATGTTGACTTAAGAGCCAGGTGGCATTTGACCATTTCTTCTTGGATTTGGAGGTGGTGCTGTCTTCTTGTAGAAGCATTGGTTGGCCATGTGATTGGTCCGATCGCAGATATAGCAACAACGCACTCCTTCATTCTTTTGGTCCTTGGGATGGTTTGGGTTATGGTTGTTATGGTAGGGCTTCTTGGTATATGGCTTAGGCTTAGGGTGGAAGGGATTCTTCTGGAACTTATGTTTAGGTTTTTGAAATGGCTTGGATGGTTGACTCTCTATGTTGTTGACTTTGGGTTTGGATTCAGAAGATCCCTTTTCCCTGAGCCTATATTGCTCCTCAATTCTAATAGAGTTTAGAACTTGAGTTAGGGTTAGGTCACCTTGGGTATGACTTAGGTGTTTAGAAAACTCGGACCAAGAAGCATGGAGTTTATCTATAAGACAGGCTATTTGGAAGGTTTCATCAAGGGTGGAACCATTAGTCTTCAGATGTTGAACTAGGTTCTCAAACTCATGAATCTGATCATTCATGGGTTTGGAGTCAACCATTTTGAAGCTGTTGAAGTCAGACGCTTTGAAGCGTTTTACTCCAGCATCATCTAAGCCATACTTACGCTCTAGGGTATCCCATAGGTCCTTAGGGTTTTGAATGGTATAGTAGATATCATATAGTCTATCAGATAAGGCCCCTAGGATCCTATGAAGGCCATGGTAGTTGATTTCTTCTGGGGCCCTAGTAGGAATGCCAGAAGTTGGTTCAGTTTCTGGTTGAGAAGTGGAGGCTCGGGTACGACGAGTTGTGCTAGACCCATTGGATACTCCTGGTGCGGTTTCACCTATGGCTGACAGTAACCCAAGTGTGGTTAGCCATAATCGCATCTGGTTCTGCCACCTCTTGAAGTTAGACCCGTCAAACTTTTCGAGTTTGGCACTAAGGGTTTCACGGTTTGGTGAGGCCATTTCGGACCAAAGTAAGGAGTTGAAATCTGTGGATTGAAAAAATAAGTTTTGTCAATTTTAAAGCACACCTAGATAGATTCGACTTTTAGAAGTCCAAATGAAACTTCCAAATCCTAACGGCCAGATGGGCTCCAGGTAGGAGGTGGAGCACTAGGCTCGCTCAAATACCAAGCTACCTTGGGCAATTTAATGCCGGTTTGTCAAGCCTTTCCAGACACCGTAGGTAGTGGAATATTCCAATGACGACTTTTAGTCTTTTCTATAACCTATGCTTCTAATTTACTTTTGTAGAAAATAATTTTGTAATTAGTAGCAACTAATAGGTAGCACGGAATAACGTCTAATAGATGATCACGTAGGCTAATAGATGATTAGTGAGCACGTTATAAAGAAAATAACTTATGAACGATTAAATTATAACAATAAGTTTCTTGGATTGTTGGAAATCTAACCGTTCTAAACTAGAAAATTTAGGATTTAATTAAAATTGATTAGCAAATGTTATTTTCGCAAACAAGGACAAATGACAAAATTCTTTTAGGAATGGTTTGCCAAGGCAGAGCGGGTTCTATGGAACTGTCATTCACCTTGCCGAACTTTTCTAAAAGAGGTAAATAAACTATCTAAATTATCTATAATTATTTAGATTTCTCTATTAGATGCAAGTCGATTATTTTAGATCTAATGTTAGGACAAAGGAAGAGTTAGAAACTCTGGCCTGTGGTCGAAGCGTGCTAGGCACTGTCCCAAGAAACTTATTGCCCCCCTCGTGTGGGTCTCGTGACAATGGTTCTCGGAGATACGACTACCCCGGTTAGGCGACCTCCTTCTCGTCGGCACGACTCCAAGAAGGCTTTGCGAACCTCGTGAACTTTCAGGAACCCAGTGACTCGATGACAGTCTTCTCGAAGCAGGGAGGCAGCACCGCAGCAGGGCTTTGGTCTAAGAGAGGGAGTCTCTTCGGAGCAAAGGGGCAGCACCACAGCACGAGAAAACAAGAAAGGGAGAGGCAGGAAGCAGGGAGGAATTCTGATATTCGGACTGTACCCATCCCATGGCTGTACCGGGCCTTATATAGGCCCCGGGCTGTTAATGGGAGACTGAAAGAGGGGAGCGGTTAATGGGCTGCGATTAAGCCCATTAACCTCGCACGTTACAGCTCGCAGAGAGCCTGTCCGTAACGGCTAGCATGCAGCGCTTCTCGCGTAACGGCTAGTGTCCCAAACAGAAAATAATAAATAGTGGAGGACTTAAAAGAAAAAAATAAAAATAGGGCAGGTGCGGACCAGCCCATTTCGAAGGTGCTATCGTGTCCGGGTCCGTGGGCGCGCACACACGCGCCGCCCATGCCCAAGCCCGGCCCGGCTCGGCACGGCACGGCACGCACGCGCGCGCGTGTGTGAGCTAGTGGAGCCCCTCCTCTAGTGTGATGACTAGTGGGAGGAAGTGGGCAAACCCTTATATGTTGGTAGGGGATTTCTCCCCTTACCGATATGAGACTAAAAACCCATTGTGTTGTGTGGTTTTAAAACACACACCCAACAGAAGAAGAACAGTGCGGACGTTCGTATCGAACTCATCTCCCAGAAGAGCAACAAGAGAGCAGGGAGCTGGAGCTTGGTAGTAGAGTTTGGGGTGGGAAAGAGTATGTTGTGTTACGTAACGAAGAGACCGGGTGATGAGATGAGGAGATAGGCAGCTTGGTGTGCCAATTTATAAGGTAGGGATGGATGAAAGAAGATTTCCACCGCCTGAAATGGTCGGCCGTTTTTTTTTTTTGACTTGGCATGCATCGTCGTAGGTGAAGGTGGTGGGCAAATCCAGACCGTTCCCAATGTCTGGCATGCGACTGCTTTTGTCTGAGGTTGGTGTTGACTGGCCTCTGCCTCATCATGCCCACACGAGTACGATTTTGTCCCAGCCTCTTTAAAGAGGATGGAGCATCCCGGTCTCTCTCATTGGTCCATCTTGAGGGCTTCACCATGATAAACAGTATGAAATAACAAACATACCCTTGGAGTGGACCAATGAGAGAGACCGGGATACTCCAACCTCTTTAAGGAGGTACAAAATCGTACTCATGCCCACACCCATAACTATTGAAAGGGTTGGGCTTTATACATCCCGCAAAATACCCCAGGTAGCTCTAACTTAAATTTAAAAAATTACCGAATGTGTTTCCGTTTCGTCTTTACTTTTTTGCTGATTGCAGTCCACATCTGTCGCTCCGTCACCGGCCATGACAGGTTGCTGCCTGTCTCCGCCGCCGGCAACCCACCACTGCTGTATCATTCTCCTTCTCCTTTTCCTCCTTCGTCCTCACTTCTCCACTTCTTCCTCTTTCCCTTCTTCTTTCTTCTCTTTTTTTCCCTCTCGTCCTCCCTGAAATTTGTAAATTCAACCTGAGGAAGTGGAGGAGAATGGGTCATATGGGGTGTCGGCGGGTAGGGTTGGATGGCAGATGGCGGCATGCATATGCAGAGGGGTGCGGCGCAAGCGGGACAGATGTAAAAAAGACATCGCTTTTAAACATGGGCTGCCTAAGGTACTTAATGGGTTGTATCTAGTCCCAATCCTAATGAAACATGCAAGATGACATCATGCCGACATCATTGCGATGCATCATCGTTTCCATCCCATCCCACGGCTCTTGGGGGGAGGATGTAGCCGATGCATAATCGCACGCCTATGTGATCATGAACCACCTTAGCCAAATGCATTGAGCGGTTTATTCGTCGGGAAGGCAGTGAGAGTTACCTTAACTTAACAGTCTAATGATCATCAACATTTGGCCTTAACTTCTGGTTGAGGAGAATACCATGGAGGGTGCGGGTAAAAATTCCATCACGTCTGGTGGTAACATAAAGGAAGAAAGATGCTTACACTTTGTGCACGGTTGAAAAATGGATTCAATTAGATCATCTAATGTAAAAATCCTGTGCAATGCATGAGAAAACAAAAGGGACTTCGCCCATGGGAGTGAGTGTGCAACGGGGAGGTGAGTAAGGGGAAGAGAGAGGAAACATAGGATGGCTCTTGAGTCCTTATATTTCTTTTGCCCTTACTTTTTTTTTTAATAAAAAAATAGATTTGGGAAGAGGATAGTGTGCAGCCGCAAGATTACCGATACTTGCTTCGGATTGATTAGCATAATCCATGAGTGACAATGTGTTACGAGGAGAATGCCACTTATAATTTGCCGTGGAAGAATGGAAAACCAAGCCTTGATTTTTCTTTTTTTTTTTGAGAATCCCTCTCTCTGTGTGTGTGTGTGTGTGAGAGAGAGAGAGAGAGAGAGAGAGAGAGAGAGAGAGAGAGAGAGAGAGAGAGAGAGAGAGAGAGAGAGAGAGAGAGAGAGAGAGAGAGAGAGAGAGAGAGAGAGAGAGAGAGGACGGCCTTGACCCCTACCAGTAGATTAAATAATTAAATATTTACAAGAGGGGGAGGGGAGAGGAAGTGAAAACAAAAGGACGAATTACAATTAGGAGCTAAGCTCTAGTAAGAATGTCTTCAGTCTCGGTATTAGGTGAGTCGCCCAGAGATGAATCAATGAACGAATTTTGTCATAGACACCCTCCAAGCTGATGGTCCGGTTATAGAAGATTCTCTTGTTCCGCTCCAACCAAATACTCCAACCAATCGTGATGGCCATGTCCTATCCTCTTCTGATATCTGCTTTGATACGTACGTCTCTTCCGTCATGGTCCCCAAAGAGAGGACATGGAGGTTGGGTGGAAGGATACTTGTAGTCGGGAGTGGAATTTGGCCTATATTTTCTTCGCGAATCTGCAGTGGATCAAAAGAACATCGGAAGTCTCATATGCCAGTCCACAGAGGGGACAAGATGTGTCTGTATGTAATGCTAGGATGGTTTCGCTTGATGAGGTTTATCTTCGTGAGGATTTTATCATTGGAGGCTAAAAGCATGAAAATCATGACCTTCAAGGGACATTTAGCTTTCCAATATGCTTCGTCCAAGTGGAGGTCACTCCTCTGAAGTTAATGAATCGATAGAGGGAAGCCACTGAAAATTGACCATTTGGTACCAATCTCCAGCTTACCGAGTCTAGGTCCTCCGAGATAGATATTGGTCTCAAAAGCTCAAGTAATTTTCAAAACTGTGGAATCAGTTCTGTTGAAAAAGGGCGATTTAATTTAGGTTTCTAGATCATAATGTGGTGCATGACGATGGCTTGAGACCTCACCGAGGCTAGCTTGTTGGGGGCCCAATCATAAAGTTGGTAGAAGAGGGTTCAGAATGACAAATCTCCCAACAAATGTTCTCCCAAAATCTAATCTGGGTATCGTTCTCAAGGATTAGTTTGCACCCACAACGATAGATATAGAGGAGATCCTCGAGACACCACTTCTGAAGGTCGAGATCATAGCAGAGATTCGTGGCCTCACATGCCAACGTGAGAAACGTCGGAAATACCTCCATGAGTCTCCAATGGAGTTCTGTAGCCTCGTCTTAATTCAAAGGGTACGTGGGATTGCTAGAGTTCGAAACACGGTAGTTGGGATTGCCTGAGATCCCACATTCTGGGATGAAATTATGAAGGACTAGATGAACTCTACTATTTCCGGTCGAACATTGAGATTGCTAGACTTTTCTTCATGAGTGAAACTAATTAGTTGCTAATGGATTTTCGAGAATACATTTTAATATGATGGTTCTATGGATAGGTTAATCGTTACGACTTGATCATCACTGTTCATACACCTACCTCATGAGCACCTCATTCATCAGCTATTGGAAAATAATTAGGCTATAGTAACTGCTACAATGTTGTCATTAGGGTTGGGTTTCATGAGTTAAGGTTAGGAATTAATATTTAGAGTATAGAATTAGGGTTAGGTTTTAAAATCTAGGATTTGGATCTAGGTTTAGATTGTAAGGTTGGGGGTTAGATTTTAAGATTAGGGTTAGGGTTAGTTTTAGAGTTTCAAAATACAAAAAAAAAAGTTTCGGAATTCCATAACTTTTTTGTCGTGTTATGAAACCGGTTTGCCCAGGTTGGAATTTGAAGAAGGTTAATAAAAGGATAATTTTGTTATTTGAAAGGGAGAAAAGCCAACAATTATGATTGGGGGACTTGTTGTAAAATGCATCTTTCGGAAGGGATCTGATGAAAAACCGAAACCTTTTATGTCATTGCTGCATCTGTTAAAAAGGACCTATCACTAAGCCTACCAAAGAATAAAAATATACAATGAATCCAGTAGAATGAATACTACTCAGAGCCTTTGTAACATTGCAAAGTTCTTTACAATGATTTCTACATCATGAGGCTCAAAAATAGTTGGTATTCCATCCCAACAATCATCTATATGTCCCACTAAAAAGGATCAATCAATGGACCAGATAGGTAACGAGGAGGGCTACAAGCATCAACACATAAGCTATCCCTTGATCGATCGCCTTTCCATCGTAGGTCGGAGAGGGCGCAATGGCTTGGTCATGGGCGAGCAGCGTCAGCTGCGACAAGTAAGCCATGAAGAGCATGGGATCGGCTGCCATGGAACTCATCTCCCAAGCCACAAGAGACTATCTTCAGCAGCTCAAATGAGTGAGACAAGCTGAATGGTGAAAGGGTGTGAGCTGGGAAGGAAGAAAGATGTTTGAGATGCTGAAGAGACCCTAGTTGGAGTTTTTTTCTGAAAGTTAAGTCAGATTTGTATTAAGAACCCCTAGTTGGAGCCTTATATAGCACAGAAGGGTGCATAAAAAAACCCCCAGTTGGAGTTTTTTGTTATATTTTAAATTAGGGTTATTTTGACTTTGTCCCCCAAATTTTACCTTGAATTAGATTTTACACCCCATCTTTTCATTAATTAGACTTTACCCCCCAAAACTAACTGTTCCGCCAGCTCACCATCTAAGAGAAAGGGTGAGCTGACGGAAAAGAAATAAAGTTTTGGGGGGTGAGCTGAGGGAACAGTTAGTTTTGGGGAGTAAAGTCTAATTAATAAAAATATGGGAGGTAATGTCTAATTCAAAGCAAAATTTGGAGGGCAAAGTCAAAATAACCCTTTAAATTATATAGTATGGCTGAAGTGGTATTAAGAACAATGGATGCTTTTAAGTAAGCATGGTTGAAGTGGCATTAAAAGCAAACGAAAATTATAAAAACCTCCTCTGAACTATACATCGCATTTTATATTATATTGGTCACTCAACTTTTTTTCTTTGAACAATTTGATCCCTGAACTATTCTCTATCTGCATTTAGCTCTCTCCGTCAACTTTTTTATCTCAAAAATACCCACACCAATTTCCAATAAGACTCAAAATTGTTCTAGAATTTTTAACTTATGCTTACTATGACAAGGGCATTTTCGAAATAAAAGTTGACAGGCGAGGCTAAATGCAGACAAAGGATAATTCAAGGATCAAATTGTTCAAAAAATAGGATTAAGGGACCAATATAAAATGAGGTTTATTATTTTTTTTTTTTGAGAAATCCCCTTCGGTGTGTGAGGGGGGGTTTGGCCTAAACCCCTACCTGTATATTAAAAAAGAAAAATATACAATCTATGTCCACATTACACAAATTATATTTATAGGAATTCTGACCAAGACAGCCTAGCTAGAAAAACCCAAAAGCTCTAGACAGAAAACAAAAGTACCAAAGATCTCAAGACCTCGAAACACTCGACCTTTTTAGCTCCTGGATCTGATATAAAAAGGATTTCATATTCACTCCCTTGCTAGAAATCGAGGTTTTTGTAATTTGCCCTAAAAACAATGGATGCAAACTTTTAAGTAAGCATTGTTGAAGTAGTCCATTGCCTATGCTTCAGGAGTTGAACCGATCATGGATTTAGAGAGTTGAGTCATTCCAAGGGCCACAAGAAACTAGAAAAACCAAGTCAGAGGTACCTAATCCTCATGATTATTCCGAATATGGACAGCTCTACAAAACGATGGATGCATCGCACCAATGGCCCAAGTTGCTGGACAAGATAATAGGGGGCAACTATAATGTGTTCATTTAATTTAGAACATGCTGACTTACATAGTGGGCCCGACACGGCAAGTCACCGTGTTGTTCCCATGGGCCAATCAGCATTTAGGGTGTGCTAGACTAAGTCCACGTACTCCTTTTGGCACGTGCACGTATGTGTTTGTGTGTGAGCACGCTTGAACTATCGACCTTTTTTCATTGATCAACGATTGCCAGGTATCATTGTGTGTTTATGCTTGGTGTGGTGTTTGATCGTTCGTTCTTCTCATTGGTGGTGCTTCGACATTCAAAGGCGGACTTCTTCGTACCTCGACGCCTTTTCCGATCCATTGCGTGTAATCTCAGTTAAGGAATCGACCATCGTCCATTCCCCAACACCTTCTTCCATTGATTCCTTGTGGTCTGCGTCACGACAGGATCAAATTACCATAGATGATCGTGACCTCTTGGGATAGGAGTGCTATCGGCCTGCTATGGACTATATGACTGGAGAGGAATGCTAGGGTTTTAAGGAACCAAATGGTCATGTGCGTGATTCAGGTACCGATGAGCGTGAATTACAGCATGATGCGTTCGATTCACATAAGCCTCAGTCCCACCGAGCGGGCTACATCAATTCCCTACACCGAGAGAAATTAACATCTTACGTTTCAAAACAAAAAAATAAAAAGAAAAAATAACATCTTTACTGTGGAAGGGTCATGCTATGGTGCATACGCTTTGCGTGCGGTTAATATGCAACCATGCACGCACCTAGAAGTTATTTTATTATTATTTTTTAATTTTCCGAGGATGAGTATTTTCACTTAGCACGCACGAAAAAAATCAGCTCATTCGGAGGTCTCTAGGTGCATCAAATGAGCTCGACTTTATCGACCGTTCATTTTAACCGTCAGTTTGATGAGCACTTTCACGCACCTAGAGGTTTTAAATGACTGATTTTTTTTTTGTGTGTGCTATCAAAGGGAAGGTGATCATCCTAAAAAAAACTAAAGTTAAAAAAATAACCTCTAAGAGCCGGATGTATGTTAGTCACACGTATGGTAAGGAACGGACTCAGCTCTGATGCCATGTGACAACACCCAGTCTCCAAAAGACCGATATTATAAAGGGTGGAGAGCACAATGTATATATGAAGCGACCCAATCCCGCTGCCCTAGCCGATGTGGGACTCGTTTCGGTGGAGCATCCCAACAGACATAATCTATACACCAAGTTCTTTTGAATTCTAAAGTATACATAAGCATGCTTAATTACTAGCAGTTGACATTTACAATGAGAAGAGGAATACTTAGGATTGGGGTTGGTAGTGACGGTGACATTAGGATTCTTTAGAAGCTGTGGGCGCAAGATTGATTCTCAACAAGGCCATAAAACTATGGATATGGAGTGGTTGAAATTGGTTTTGTTAAGTCATGAGCTTAGCTAGGATGAAATAGGTGATAAAGGAAAAATTTAAGGTGGTGGGTTAGAGGATGAAGAGGCCATGATCAAGTGTGAAGGAATTGACTCTCTCACTGCTGTTTGCCTTTTAATAGAGAGGGAGCAAATGGGGAGTGCTCTAGAAAATATGGGGGGATGAGATTGTAGACATATAGGGAGGCTTTTGGGGCTCTGGTGTGACGTCGGAGTAGACAAGTGGTGATACTTACAAATGTGGCACGAGCCAGGGATGCATTAGTTTTGGGGAAAGGTATTACTGGAGAGCATAACCCTATTCTTCTTGAGTGCATGCAGTTGTGGCAGTGCCTAGAGAGGGTGACAGTGCGTTGGGTTTCTCGCACTGCGAATAGTGCAGCTAACTGGTTGGCTAGGGAAGCTAGATTGTATGGAGTCGAAGGTGTGTGATCCTCTTCATTTCCTAATGTTCTGTCGGCCCTTGTTCAGGAGGACCTATAGATCATAATGTAATGACCAACCAAGATTACCAAAAAAAATGCTATATAGTGCCACATCAAGTTGGAGAGAGAGAGAGAGAGAGAGAGAGAGAGAGAGAGAGAGAGAGAGAGAGAGAGAGAGAGAGAGAGAGAGAGAGATCTTAATAAGGTCATAATGGCCATAATAGATAATCAAGACTTAGTGTCAGGTTCTTGACAAGAGATCGATTTAGTGAAAAGAACATACAACAAAATGATTTTGCACTAGGTTCCTCTCGAAAAAGATGTATTTACATCAAGTCACTTTGTTAACTTTTACACCCCTCTATATAATTAAAAATGCATCAATTAAATACTAAAATTACAAATGTTTCTCTTCACTGCAGCAAAGAGTACTCTTTAATTAGCTAAAGTAATTTATAAATTGTTACTCTTTTACTACAGTGATTTAACTATAACAATTTTTTTTAAAGACTGAATTTTTTTTAATTAAATTTAGATTTTTGCTACAATGATTTAACATACTGTAGCATTTTTTTTTTTAGTAAGATTTATCAATTTTTTTCTTTCTTACATTGGTTTTACTATAGCAAAAGAGTAACAATATGCACAGATTGTTACATATTTTGCTATCTGATTTATGTCAAGAATCAGATTGTTACTTCCCGTAAAGCTGCACATAGATGTAAAATGGACATTTTTCAAGCAAGAGGACCTAACACTAGAATATTGATCTTTTTGTTTGTCCTTATCGCTAAATACGATATGATAGAATGACCTCACACAAATTTGACCTAAATAATCTGCCCTGATGTGAATCCAAGTAGGGCTTAAAAAAAAGTTCACATATTAAACCATCGCAACAATCTCGATATAGTACATCGATCTCTTTGCATTCGACTGAATGAAATGAATTAGATTTATATACAAACATGAGATTTGAGAGTTCCCTCAAATCAATCGGATTACATATGTTTCTCCATAGTAATGAATAGAAAGAAAAAAAAAAAAAAATATGCCCTGCTACAGCCAACTCTGGCATGATGTGGGGGCAAAGAATGGACCATCTCCCGAAGCTAGCCGTCGACAGAAGCATCAATGAACCAGATAAGTAACCAAGAGGGCGACGAGCATGAGGACGTAAGCTATGCCTTGATCGATCGCCTTGGCGTCGCTCGTTGGAGTTGGTGCCATCGCCTGGCCTTGTGCGAGCTGCGTGAGCCCTGAGAAAAAGAACGGGACGAAGAACAGAGCGTACATTCTCATCGAACTCATCTCCCAGAAGAGCAACAAGAGAGCAGCAGCTGGAGGTTGGGAGTAGAGTTTGGGGTTGGTAAGAGCACTGTGTTATGTACACAAGAGACAGGGTGATGAGATGAGGAGAGGGGTTGGTGTGCCAATTTATAAGGGAGTGATGGATGGAAGAAGAATTCCACCCTGTAAGGCCACCGAGTTGGACTGAGAAAATGGGAGCATGAGCACTTCAAACTCGACGCCTGAAATGGTCGGTTGGCGGCCATTGTTTTGACTTAGCATGCGTCGACTTAGGTGAAGGTGGTGGGCAATTTCGACCGTTCCCGATGCATGGCATGTGCTTGATTTTGTCTGAGGTTGGTGTTGACTGGGAAATTTTGAGTCATGGATATAGGATCCTTTACATGTAAGACCTATTGCTCATGCAAGTTGGGATCCTCATTTTGATCAACTAGTGCGTCGGTAAAAAAAAAAAACATATTTTTTTTAAAGAGAGAGACTATTTCACCAATTGAGTCACACATATCTGACATATTCATACCTAACGATTTTTCACAAAATGGTGACGAAACGTATAACTTGGCAGCAACCTTTTTCTGTCCGTGAGGATCCCACCAGAGCACCTTCTACTTCTAATAGGCCATGAACTAGATCAGAAACATTCTCAACGAAGCCATAAGAAGGCCTCATCATTGCCCACGCCCATAATTATTGTTTTTGTTTTGGTTCATCAAAAGGGGGAAGTCCCAAAAGGACCTTTAGCAGGCGTCACATATGTTGGCGCAACAAAGGATAGCCTACCCACTGGCCGGAACATACAGCCCGCCAACTGGCGGAAACACGCACAACCCGCCATCCCGCAGGATCAACACAGATTGCCAATCGGCGGGAATTAACACAGACGACACATCAACAACCCGGTGGGTACATCAACAATGCCGCTCATACGATCACATGACCAGCCATCAGACTCCACTAGTAAGACACAAAAACAAAGAAGAGCAAACAGTTGCTCGCAACACAACCAATAAAACACAAAAATGCCATCAAAAATTGGATCAACATTCGAATCCACACTACCATCGGCTCTGGCGGAGAGGAAGAGCCGCACCTCCGCGATTTGTCTCGAAGCCCGGCCGTCGTCGCCTCGAACCACCATGAACCATCATCGAGCAAAGGAGGGGTCTAGAAAACCCACGTAAGACTCTGGCCGTGTCCAGAACCACTACTGTGGGTGCTAAAATTGTACCAGACCGGACCAGACCCATATGGACCCGCGCAACGGCAAAAGTTGGCAAGTTCAGGCCCATGGATATACTCTACAAGTCTCGCAAATCAAGCATTCCTTTATTGGGCCTGGACAACGGCCCAATAAGGGCCCAGCAAGGAGGCCCGAACAACGGCCGGCATGAAGGCCCAAGCCCGATGCCATCTCGTCACTGCCATATCGAGCATGTACGTGCTTCAGCTATAAAAGAATCCTTATGACCTACAGAAAAGGGATTGGTCATTTGATCAAATGAAGAGGGGATTTAAGAGCCAGAGCTAGAGCTCTCTTCTTTTCTTCTTGCTCTCTTCTAGTTGCTCCGTGCAACCATATTGTAAGAAGCTTCTCTCGGCCTATCAAAAGAATGTTCCCTCCCTCTTATTTCATATACCTAATAGTGCAAACTAGGTGGCACCTCTCATCCGGAGACGTAGGTCGCAAGACCAAACTTTGACAATAACTCCTCGTGTCATCTCTCTCTACTCTCTGATCTCTAACTCTACAAACTATACAAATCAATTAAGAATTGTGGGACGAGGTCTCTGATCAAGACAACACTGAAATTTTTCCCACAACCACTCTAACTACTATATAGTCGGAATCCCTCGAGTGGAGCCGATGGCATCGTTCTGAGCAGAAAGGAGCCATACCGCCTGAAATTCGAACACAAAATCGCTGCACCGATGTGGGATGCCCCTATGTCCCAAGGAAGGGAGAAGTTGTCACGCCCCGGATCCGACTATAAGGGTAAACCCGTCAAACCCGGGGGTGATGGGGTTATAAGGGTAAGTCAATGTTGTAAGGTTGCGAGGTTGATTTTATTATTTAGTTATTTATTACTAATTTATCATTAACTATTTACTAGTTGATAGAGGATGGCTTTGAGGAGAAGCCTACTAATAGCTTGGCCTTGAGGAAAGGCCTACCGGGCATGAAGCTTTGAGGAGAAGCTTACCAGGGAAAGCATTACTAATTCTGGCATTATTTAGAGCATGTAAAACATAGTTCCATAATTATTACATAACCAACTAGAAATAATAAAAACTAGCTAATAGCTCTAGTGTCCTCTCTCGATAGCTAATTAAGATCCTCTAGGAAGCGTCTGAGAAGGATCTACGGTACCTGAAAAAAGTGTGCAACAACAGGATGAGTTTACTAGGTAAACTCAGTGAACAGTTAACCCTAAACTAGCTAGGGTAAACCATAGTTGTACCCCGCCCTTCTAGAAGGCTACGAGGGTGGCAACCCATATATACACACATTACAAGTAAGTGAAATGACCTAGCTACACATGGTAATTCTACTATATTACAACTACAACTAGTACATATAAGACAAGTAATCATCCAGATCAAAAGTATGCAACTAATTATCGAAGGTTAGTTCTATCTACTCCTAAAGTGAACCGTCAGTTTTCTAACTGAGTCTGCCAATAGAAACCTGGGTCCAAGCATACCTGGAGAGCCAGAAATACCCATATGGCCATAAGGGGGCTTGGTCTTTCACCATGGGGCACTCTCGCCCAACTTGCTTCTTTGAAGTTATTACCCAGGCGTGGACTACTAGGCCACTAGGGGATTTATCGCCTGCCCAACTCTGTGACCCTACCTATTTGATTCGGATTATGCACAGGCGGTGGTTCACCTCCCATCCTGTGCACTCGGGTCCCCTACCCATGCCTGTGAGTAGTGAGTCTTTCCTCTGGGAAGAGAACCTCGATTGAGGAAGTACAACCACCGGTCTCTCCACTGAGACCACTCGTCTCTCCACTAAGACCGCCAGCCCTCGTTGCTCAGTAGCAACTGGACTGCACCATGAGACCCATGGTCATCCAAACACAGTCATTCAACAGAATATCAATAATTAATCAATACGAGTACCTACTTGTTTGTATATATCCTAGTGTGAATCTAGGTTGAGCTAATTACCATTATAGCTATCAAAATATTATATGATTATTTAGAGGCAAGGGATAGTATGCCCACCTCCCACATGTAGTATCGGTTTCCCGCCTGCATGCATTGAACATACTATACCACATATGGTTTTATTAATTATTTTACAAATACAACTACAATCTACTCCAACCAGAATAGAATTAATCATGTTCACCTGAAAAGTAACTCGGTTGTTCACGCTCCTCCCGCTTATCGGTTCGGTGTATCGTCGAAAGAAAAACTGACAACCATAGTTTAAAATATATAAGTTGTTACCTTTATAAATTACTCAAACCAGGGATTTACATAGGTTGGTCTAGGGATGAGGGACCCATTGGATCCGGTCTTGCTCGAATCTGACTTCGATCGGAGGTTTTAGGATTGAACCGGTAAAAACTGGTCCATGGTCAGTTCAATAGGATAGAAGGGTTCCTAGATTCCTAAACTAGGTTCAATACATCTGTATCAAATATTTGAGCACAATGCCACCTGTTTCGTCTAATTCTGAGACCGGACAGGAAAATGACGATCAAACCAAGGTGTACCAATTAGTTCGGGTTTATAAATAAAATAGGATACTAAATAGTATAATTATTGTACTAAACTATGACCAACAAGTAGAATTTTTTAAGCCGGTCGTAATGATGCTGGTTTCACCTTATTTCGAGTTCGGACGAAGAAATGGTGGCCGAACCAAAATCTACTGGTTCGCGGGTCTGGTTTAAGTGAACTAGGTCGGTTTACTCTGCTGGGCCGGGTTAGCATAGTAGTCGGGTTGGGTCTGGGTGGTCGGGTCGGGTCTGCGGTTGATGGTTTGGATCTACAGTGCATAAAGCAGGTAAGGCTTGGTTTAAGTTGTTAATGGGTTTGGGTTTAAATAATCCCAACGTAACAACAATTTAAAAAAATTCCTCCCAAGTCCCTTTCTTCTCCATCAAACATAAAATAAAGGAATGGGTTCTCTTGGAACCCATTGCCATGGCACTCATTTTCTGACCGTGAGCTGCTAGGAACGTGCATGGATTTGCACTTCCTGCGATCGACGAGGCCATGGGTGGCATTGGAGATGGCCGCACGTGTTGGGTTGCGTGGAGGAGGAGAGGGAAAAGGGCTGACCTTTGTTTGGTGCTCGCTGGAGTCGGGGGAGGAGGCAGGTCCGCTATACCTCTCTCTCTAGTTCTTTCCTTTGATCTCTCTGCCCTTCTTCTTCCGATATCTCTCTCTCTCTCTCTCTCTCTCTCTTCTTTTCTTATATTAATACATTTATTATGTCGTTTTTTCTCTCATGTTCTCTCTTTCTTGGTTCACAATAAGAAATGAAGGGGGCTGCTGTTATGGTACTAAAGATGATGTTTTCATGGTAATAAAGAGGGTTGGGGAAACAAGTTGTTAGCCCCTTTAATTCATAATAACGATGAAGGAATAAAGGAAGAAGAGATCCGATTGTTAAGGCTATCAGATTGTTAAGACTTTTAACTCATAATAAAGAGAATGAACTAAGAGAATAAAAGATTGAGTTTTATCATCTTAACTCTTTCATTTCTTTCCATCCGAAATTAAAATTTTAAGTCACGGAGAGAGAGATCTGGTTGTTAAGTCTATCAGGTTGTAATGGCTTTTAACTCCTAATAAAGAGTAGGGAATAAAGGAAGAAAAGATCCAGTTTTATCATCATAATTCTTCTCTTTACTTCCCATCCGAAATTAAAGTTTTAAATTTAGAGGAGAGAGATCTAAGAAACTTAAATCCAGCTACAAGGTTAGGAGACAGGTCCTAGGGATGGTCAGGCTCGGTCCCGCGTCCTGAAGTGAGCTCGGTAGGAACCCGGGTGCGATTCGTATACTTACCGGGTTGAAAAGGATAATTAGTCATAATTCACAAATCGAATGTCAGAATTGGGCCTAAGAGGATTCGTTGTAAATCTCTCGTTGACATGAACACGTTGACACTTGATATATATTTTTCTAACTTTTATATCTCCCAAAAAGAAGAAAATACTTAAAAATTAAAAATAACAATAACTCATCACCCAGGTGTCGGATCGACCCTAGCTCAGGCTCATTGAAAAACTCTCTCAGAGCCCCACCCAACGTATCTAGCCTTGCTACGATCCGATTAACCGAACTTCCGTGGTAAATAAAACAATATCAAATGTTAGCTAATTTATCGATATTCTAGGGTATAACTACCGAACTGTCGAAACTAGCTGCGCATACACCCGATTTCTGCACGTGACGTGCCATTGCGACCTGTTCGAAGCCATAGCAAAAGTGAACGTAAAATATTTCATAGGTTTACGACTTATTCTTCCAGAATAAGCCCAGAGAAAAAAGTCTGACTAAGAATGACGAAAATACCTAAGGCGAACTTTTATTATTTCCAAATTTAACACCACAGGTGTTACAGAAGTGGCCAGATCTACCCCCCAAAAAGCTACCCTAACTAATCTCCTGGCCTCTTCGGCTCCACAGGTGACATCTGGAGAGGCCAAGAGGGGAGAAATATGAAACTCTAAACCCAAGGTGGAAAAAGGGGGAGAGAGGCACTCCGCTTCCATAGCCCATGAAATACCTAAGGTAGCTCTAACTTAAATTTGGAAAATATCGGATGTGTCACCATTTCGTCTCTGTTGTTTTCCTGATGGTCGACCATGCCTGCCACCCCGTCATTTGCCATGACAAGCCGCCATGTGCCTACCTTCGCTGCCGGCAACCCACCACTGTCGTGTCCTTCTCCTCCTCTCTTTCATTCTCCACCCTCCTCCCTCCTCCCTCCTCCTCCACCTTTTTCTTCCGCTTCTTCCTCCTCTTTCCCCCCTCATCTTCCTTGAAATCTGTACATTCGGCCTGAAAAAAGGAGGAGGGAGGAGGTGGAAGAAGAGAAGGAGGAGGAAGAAGAAGAAGGGGAGGAGGAGGAGGAGACGACGATAATGGGTTGGATGAGAGGTGGCGTACAGGGGTGGGCAACAGGTGGCGGCACAAACACGGTGAAAAAAAAAAAGTGCGGCCTATAAACTTGGGATGCATATGGAAAAAAAGACATGTTGTCTTTAGATATGAGCTGCCTAAGGTATTTTGTGGAATGTATCTAAACCCACCATTAATTAAAATGTTTTGTGATTAGAGGCCATCCTATGGGTCTTGTGGAGTGGTTGGTATGCATCGATCTGATGCATAATCGCCCATGTGATCATGAACCACCTTACCCAAATCCATTGGGTGGTTAATTTGTCCGGAAGGCAGCGTTAGTTACCTTAAAAGGCTAATGATCAACAACATTTGAGACTTTTAATTGGCCGCAACTTCTGGTTGAAGAGTAAACCATGGAGAGTGCGGATAGAAGTTCCATTACTCCTGGTCGCAACATTAATGAAGAAAGCTGCCTACACTTCATGTACGACCGAAAATGGATTCGATTAGGTCACATAGCATAAAAATAATGTGCAATGCATGAGAAAACAAAAGAGACTTCGCTCGTGGGTGCAAGTGTGTAATTGATGGTCGAAAAAGCTCTTAACATTTGATTCCTCTAGAGGTTTTAGAATCTACTAAAATTTTGAGGATATGCTATCTATGATATATTGATTATCCTCACAAAAAATCAGCATATTCTGAAATCCAAATCCAACAATTATTATGATGGGTCAAAAATTCAGGGGTCATCCGATTATGACCCATATATATATATATATATATATATATATATATATATATATATATATATATATATATATATATATATATATATATATATATATATATATATATATATATATATATATATATATAGAGGTCTGGGTTCCTATGACATGTCATAGGGAGTACCCTATGACATATGGTGAATTAGTAATGCTAGAATGTTTAGAATGTGCTGAATTTTTTTGAGGGTGATCACCTTACCTTAGATAGAATGTTCACAAAAAATCAAAGCATTCTAAAACTTGTTGGGGCATCAAATGCTAGAAGCTTTATCAGCCATCCATTTTAACCGTTAAATTGAAAATCATATTTGATGCCTCTAGAAGTTTTAGAATGAGCCCATTTTTTGCGGGGGTTCTATCTAAGATATGGTGATCATCCTCATAAAAATTTAGAACATTCTAAATAATCTAGGGTGGCTAACTCACCATATGTCATAGGGTACTCCCTATGACATGTCATAGGAACTCATTTCCCATATATATATATATATATATATATATATATATATATATATATATATATATATATATATATATATATATATATATATATATATATATATATATATATATATATATATATATATATAGAGGGCGGGGAGCCTGCACCCGAGGTGCAGCAACAATGCTGCACCTCTCGCTTGTTTACCCTCCTAGAGGTTTTGGAATTTGATGAAATTTGGTGAGGGTGTTGTCTAGGGTAAGATGATCATCCTTACAAATTTTCATCAAATTCCAAAACTTCTAGGGGGATCAAATGGTCGAAGCAAAATCTGCTGATTTTAACGGTGACTGCGGACGGCTGATTTTGCTTCGACCATTTGACCCTCCTGGAAGTTTTAGAATTTGGTGAAAATTGGTGAGGATGATCATCTTACCCTACATAACACCCTCACCAACTTTCATAAAATTCTAAAACTTCTAGGATGGTAAAATAATGCCTGAGGTGCAGCAACGACGCTGCACCTCAGGTCCAGACTCCCCTTTCCCATATATATATATATATATATATATATATATATATATATATATATAGAGAGAGAGAGAGAGAGAGAGAGAGAGAGAGAGAGAGGTAGGTAGGGGCATGCTATGCTGCGGCATGCGGTGCGTGCGGCACTGCACCGCAGCGTCTGATGCACGCGCTGCGTGCATCACATGCACGCAGCAGTGCATCAGACGGCTGCGGTACAGTGCCGCACTTACCGCATGCCACATTATAGCATTTCTCGTTCTCACTCTAAATATATACACACTAGTGGAAGCCCGTGCCGATCGGCACGCAGTGGGGGCCTTCGGCGCAGCACGCATAGCGCGTCTTTGGTGCGATTGTCGGCACCGTCATGGCTGTCTTCAGTGCGACTAGCAGCACCATCACGGCCGCCTTCTGTGTGACTGTCGACACTGTCACGATCGCCTTTGGCGTCTTAACATATTCGGCAACAATAATAAATTCATCAGCGACGGTGCCCATATTCGTCTGCAATGGTCATTTTTAGTAGGGCGGCCATGTTCAGTGATCGTAGGCACTGAATGAGCATCGCAATTGACCCCCCCTCCCCCCCTAACTGCTTCAACAGTCGATAGTTTCGATATATCAAAATGCAGTTGATCGTCAATTTTGACATGGACAACTATATATAATTATTCAACAATAAATTTTTTTTTTTAAATCTCGGCCAACCCTGCTCCTCTTCATCTACTGCTCACTACGAAAACACTTTCCAAAAAAAAAAAAAATAGCCCCCCCCCCCCCCCCCCCTCCCTCCTCCTCCTCCCTCTCTACAAAGGTAATCTTCCCTTAAATCACTTTTTCCTCCATCACGAGAATCGTGATACCTCGTGCAACCTTGAGAAGTCCACTTCTTGCTGAATTACGACAATCGTTAGAGTTCAGATCAGTGGTGTATCAGATTCCTGTGCAACTTTGGCAGATGACTTCATAGTATCGGCTTTTAAAAGCTCAGGTGGAGATTGTTGGACTTTGTCTTGTAACAGCAGACCCAAGGGGTAGACTATTTGGTGATTTTTCCCGAGCACCCGGAAGGTTCAACCAGGTGCCCTAGGTGTGGGCTGATAGACCGAAAACACGGGGAAATCGCTGGGACGCCCGGCAGGTTCGCTCGAGCGCCCATAGACTATGTTAGATGAGGAGGTAGGGCGCGATGCAGATTCACTCGAGCGACTCGAGGATGGGTTGCGTGTGCAGGGCCGACGAGCTTGAGTCCCAGACAAGTTTGGAAAGTTATGTTAATCTCTTGTGTTACATGGATGAAGTTTGAGTCGAATCCTAGCCACATAAGGACTACTATTCCGATATGACTCCTCTCTTATAAAGAGGGGTGTCTGGCTCTAGGGTTTAAAAATCCGAACGTTGAAATCATCTACCAGAGGGCAGGGCATTTGGGAAGACTAATAGGGAGGAGGTTTCATAAGGCGTCTTAAGGAGTGCTGAATGTATAATATCCTAGTCAAGAATATTGTACATTCTTCTCTGTCCAAACAATATTCTTGACCTGAGGTGTAAGATCCTTGAACCAACTAACTTTGGGTTTCATGAGGTGTCTTTTGCTAGGTCCCTTCTAATTTGCGCCTTGTGGGGAGTTTGGAAAGACCGTAAAAGGGATACTTTTGAGCACATCGAATCAAACTTGCGAGGGGTGACTTGACAGATCTGTAGCAAACTTGGTGCCTACCATGTTGCTTATGGGTGCTCTTTTAATTTGAAGGTCAATTCGAGGAATGTTGAAGTTGTGGGAGTCCAATGGATGCCTCTATAAGAGGATGAAGAAAAGCTGAATTTCGATGGCGCAGTTTCATAGGATACAGGACAAGCTGGTGCATGATTTTGTCTTAAGGAGTGCTTCCTGGAACATTCTCAGTGCTAGCTTTGAACCAATGCGTACGAGATCGCCACAGGTTGTGGAATCGAGACGTTTATGGAAGGGGGTCCGCCTCTTTCGTGCCCTCAATCTCGGGGCCAATGAGTGGATTGAAGGGGACTCGCAAGTTGTCATTGAGAAGTTTCAGACGGATGAGCTCTCGGAGGCCATCATCAATGACTGCAAAGCCATGTTGAGACTGTGCTCAGCAGTCCAGGCCTCTCATGTATTTCTGGAGGCCAATGGGTTAGTGGATTGGCTAGCCAACTAAGCTAAAGGTCAGATCTGGGGGAAAGTCTGGCATGACAATTATCCTCGAGAGATGCTACATAGTGTAGAGTGCAATAGAGGCTCGACTTACTACCCGCGTGCCTCTACCTAGTAATTCTGAAATTTTTGTGCTTTTGTTTGAGTTGTATTCCCTACCAAAAAAAAAGAGAGGGCGGAGCAGAGAGAGAAGCAAGGAGAACCCGGTCTAGGGTTTCTAGTGACCGTGAAAAAGAAGAAAAGGAAGGAAGAAAGAGAGGGGGAAAAGGAAGAGAGAAGGCAAAGAAAGAAAGAAGATGAAGGAAGGAGTTTTCTCGAGTTCATCTCCAGGGTTCCTTGGCATGTCTATCTCGGCTTCTACCTCGGTGGGTGTGGGTGTTTATATCTCATGGTATCCTCCGGTATATCTCTGTATCTCTTGTACGGCGTTAATCTCTACTATGTGGTTGTGCGGTGTTATGAGAGGGGAAACATCAATAGGGGTTTATGGAATTTTGAAAAAATGGTGAACCACTGTTTGTGTAATCTCTTGATGAGCGATAATCCAAATTCTTGATTCCTGGTATTAATCTTGTTCATACTATTGTATGGGTGCATCATATTCTACGTGTTTGGACGTGATCTTCGTAAGGATCTGATCCTCGATCCATAGCATGATATTTCCGGAAAGACTAGACGCATCGAATCTTAATAGTCGGGCCTTTGTTTTCTCAACATAATATATAACCTTGGTGTATAACGTACTCCACTTAAAGCAGGCAGTCCTTTTTCAAACATCTGGATTTTATTGTCGCAAGCGACCGATGTTGCAAATTGTATTATTGCCTATAGAAAAATATCTTATTTATTGGTCTTGATGGGATGAACCTAATCTCTTCTTGAACAAATATGGTAAGAATAAGCTTGATTTAAAATCCACTTGTAGGAAGAATTATCAATGCCTTGTGATGCTTTCAATATATTTCTATATTATTATCAGTACCCTTGGCCACCATCACTGCACTGCTGCACCGGATGAATTACCATTGTTCTTTTTCTTCTTAGCAGTTGTGGACATTTTATCTCCTTATATGACCATGATCATTGAATTGCAAGCACTGAACCTTTTCATTTGACTTCATACCGATTGCAAGCCATCATTGTTATATATGAGATTGAGTTTTTTTTCTAATTTCATCCGATAGGGTAGATATGGGGGTGTTAGGCTTGCAGAGCTGCTGTTCCACTTAAACCTCATATGGCAGAGGGCATTTCCATCAATTCCTATTTCTAGTGTAATTCGGTGGTTCAGCATGCCGGTTGGCAAAGAAAAGCACATAACGACTAATTATCATTCCCAATTTTTTATTTCAGTTGAATAAAACTATTCGTTAGTTCTAAAATAACGGATAAGGAATAGAAACGGACAATTTCGGATTGATGCCAAACATCCCCCATGATACCACCAAGTGTCTTATTCTCTACGTCCAATTTCATCGATTTGACCAGGCTCTCATCCTACGTGTAACATTTTCAAATTAAGATCACAATCTAATAGTCATTTATTCATCTATCATGTCGTACATCGTCTTGTTAGTCAATAACAATCACATTATGCCACCCGTCAAAAAAATAAAAAAAAACAATCGTATTATGCTCGCCACCTTCAGATCTATCCGTTATGTTTCCGCTGCTCATATTGCTGTTGTTTTGGATTTATCGAGCAATGCCTTATGGAGACTTACTGAACCGACACAACCTTTGCACTTCTTCAACACAACCTGAGACTCTCTTCGCCGTCAAGCTCCAAATTCATTGAGGTTTTTGACTTCATGCTTTTTTTTCAAATTTATCATTCCATTTTAAGGAACATTTCTCCCACATGCCTATATCAATGGTGATACATGTCTACAAATTCACCGCAATAATCTTGATGAAATTTGTTGATTTTTATCGGACCGAATGAAATGAATAAGTCATTTATACAAAAAAATATTCGAGATTTTTCTCGAAACAATCCAAACACATGTGCTTAATTTCTTCTAAGGAGCGAATAGCCGCAGACAGAACAATCAATGCACGAGATAAGTGACCAGCAGGGCCACCAGCATTAGGACATAGGCCACCCCTTGATCGATCGCCTTGCCGTCACTCGTCGGAGATGGAGCCATGGCCTGGCCATGGGTGAGCTGCACGAGCCCCGGCAAGAAGAATGCGGCGAAGAACAGAGCATAAACTCTCATGGAACTCATCTCCCAAATTTGCTAGAAGAGAGGGCTGGATGATGGGTTAAGAAGAGCTACTCGGCAAGAGGAGAACGAGTGGTGTGATGAGGAGAGAGGGAGAGTTGCCAATTTATAAGGTGGGTGGATGTTTGTGAAAGGGAGAAGAATTCCACCTTAAGCTTCCAAGATTGCGAGACAAGGGAATGTGAAAACTTCAAAGTTCAAAATTGGAGGCTAAGAAAAGGTCTGTCGACAGCCGCTTGACTTAGTATCGAGCAGGTGGTGGGCAATTCAGACAGTTACCGACGTATGAATATTGATGTGTGCGCCCTTTGGTTCTATAGCTGTTTGTGTTGACTCGGGTGGGGATCCAGTAGCCCATTGAAGGGAGTGAGGCGAGCCAACAAACCGTGTCACCGCGTAGCCCGGGCGGGCTCATTCAATGGCTCCAATTTTTTTTTTTGAGAAATCCCTAAGGTTCACCATCTCATATGAGCGACGGCAATGCGATTGATCATGTGATAGCTTAGAGCATCTTTAACTGACTCCTAGTGTCTTTCCTATTCTAGGGGCTTTTAGATGCCACATAGACAAAGTAGAGAGTGGCAAGTGAAGAACAGTCCAAGAGACTCTCAAGCCCACTCCCTGTATGACAAAAGTCAAAGAAACCCATCTCCTTTCCATGAGGTGACGAGTTTGACAACCCAAGAGTCGATCGAGGGATGTCTGATGTTTATCGTGTAATGCATCTCCGGCCAGTGAGTTTTCACTACCAAATAAATTTTGGAGTTAGCGTAGCAGCTGCAATAACTATATATGAAGTTTTGATAGCGATGTTCATATGCGATCACATATGTTTGTTAACCCAGAACCGACCGTGATCCGCTCACAATGCTGCAAAGGTCCTTCGAAGTTGCTTCCACATGACACTCCAGTGTGACACTCTGTGTGGATGTCACTTTCCGTGCTGACATGAGCAGGGGAGGGGGGCACAGATATATAGTGAGGGGAGCTCATTTGCTGCATCTGACGAGCCCCCTCGAAGCGAGCTATTATGGAGAGTCTTCGGTTGCTGTTGGAGATGATTTTAGGATGGCCCACTTGCCAGTAGCTAAGGTGCAAGATGAGGGTTTATGGGGTGCAATAAACGGTGACCACTGCTTGGTGTAATTTCTTGCTAGTGATAATCCAATTCTTTGATTGTTTGTGGTTCAGTGGTGTTCGTTATCATTGTATTTGTTCATTGTATTCTTTGTATGATTGTGTGATTTTTGCAGGCTCCGATTCTCGAACCTCGAATACCATCATGAGAGCTGAAGGCTTCCGCAGAACAAAAGATCGACGTCAGTGCAAGCCGATTCCCCCAATAGCATACATAAACTAGGAGTATAAAATTAAGCCTAAGATCCAAAGGAGACAGTAAGCACATAAAATTCTTTTTAATGTGGTTGATTCCCACGGGACCTCTTCGAATATCAACATATAAAGTGTCGTCCGTTGATAGCCAAATGAATGTCGTCTGTGGACGACTCCCAACAAGTGGTTGTTTGTCGATGATTCCAAAGTCGACTGCACATACTGCAGACGCAACCAATCGGCATCCGTTGATGCCTCCGAATTAGTGCCAGCTGGCACCTCTGTCAACAGTGCGCCCATCGGCACCTCTGATCGACATTTGTAAATGCCTCTGCAATGGTGCCCGCTGGTACCTCCAATCGGTGTCCGTCGATGCCCCCACCAATAGCGCCCGCTGGTGCCTCTGATCGGCATCCGTAGATGGCTCCACCAATAGCACCCGTCGGCACCTCTGATAGGCATCCGTCGATGCTTCTGCAATGGTGCCCGCTGGCACCTCCGATATGCATCAATAGATGCCTCCACCAATTGCGCCTCTCGATACCTCCAATCGGTTTCCGTAGATGCCTTCACAAATTGCGCCCGTCGGCACCTTCAATCGGCATTCGCAGATGCCTTCACCAATGCTCCCGTCAGCACCTCCAATTGGCATTTGTCGATACTGCCACCAATTGTGCCTGTCGACACCTTCGATAGGGCATAGATGCCTCTGCAATGGTGCCCGTAGACACATTCGATCAGCATCCGTCGAGGCCACCACTAATGGTGCCCGTTGGCACATCCGATATGCATCCGTAGATGCCTCTGCAATGTGCTCAACCGGTACCTTCAATACATTGTTGCACAGGCTGTCAGCCTTCATGCCGATCGCTAATTAAAGCCCCCCCCCCCCCACCCCCCCCCCCTCTTTTTGCCGGGGGGTTGGGTCTTTGATCCCCCTTCGAATGTCCCTCCTCAGAGATCTCCAATGCGATCTTCAATTGACATTCTTCACCATGGGAGCCCCCACCACCATGCCTCTACTTATAGAGGATCAATGTCGGCTGCTTGGCTTGGAGTCCAAGCAACTCGACTGCATAATCAAATAGGACACCTAAAACAAGTCTCTCATAAATGCCCAATCCAACGGCTCGAATTAACGAATCCAAAATAACGAAGAAACCCTTTAGAACAGTGCATATTGTCGGAATTTCACTCGGGCGAAATACTGTAGATGCCCGAGCGAAATCGGGATGCGATCGGGGTCTGTGAGCAGATTTCTCCCGATCAAACCCTGTGGGTGCCTGGGCAAAAATCTTAGCAAAGTCTTCTGCAAATCGAGCCAATTCACCACAAATCTCCACCTTGATAAGATTTGCCAGCCAATAAATCACGAGTCAATCCAATAACCAACACATAACATACTCCATTTAAACAAGGCGAGCTCTACCAAACATCTATAGTTTATTGTCGCCATATGACCCATGTTGCAAATTCTATTATTTCATTTAGAAAAGTATCATATTTATTGGTCTGAATGGAATGAACCTAATCTCTCTTCTTGAGCAAATAAAGCTGGATTTAAAATCCACTCATAGGAAGAATTGTTAATACCTTTTGATGCTTTCAATATATTTATTGGTCTCATTGAATTGCATGGAATGAACCTAAGCTCCCTTCTTTTTCTTGTTAGCACTTGCGGAAATTTTTATCTCCTTATATAATCATGCTTATTGAATTGCAAGCATTAAACATTTTCTTTGGACTATGACCGAATCTTTCCTTACTTTTATTATGTTCTATTAATCTTTCCATTTTCATACCACTTGTATTTAAGCCGTCATTGTCATATATGTGATGGAATTTTTTCCTAATTTAATTTGATAGGGTAGACATGATACCTGTGGGTGCAAAATCTGGCTAACGCCCACCGGTGGGACCCACAGCCCCGCTTGGGGACCACGAGTCCAATGGTGGGACCCGCAGCCCTGCCTGGGGCCCACTTACAATATCTAGAGTCTGGTAAATCCCCCTGGGTATTTATCAGACCCCAGATATTGCCAGGAAGATTCTTGGAATATTCTCCAAATAAACCAAACCTCTATAAATAGCAAACCCTGTAAATGATTCGGGATCCGAAATTCCAGACCTGAAACCCACTTTCTGTTTTCCAGAGCTCCCTGAGTTTTCTGGTTTTCAGACTCCTTTTCCACCCTCTGATTACTTGTAAGAAGCACTCCTCGGTCTGTCGAGAATAGCTCTACTGTTTATTCAAAGATAGTGGATTCAAAGGTTGTATCTTACCGCACGGAGACGTAGGCTTCGGCCGAACTTCGTCACCATATCCTGTGTCATCTCTTTCTCTACATTTCTATTCTATAGTGCTTGTGTGACAGCCCAGCAAGTCACAACTCAGCGCTTCGAAGCGCGCCACATCCCGAAGGGTCAAACCTTCAATCGAGTGTTGGAGGAGGGTCACGTACGACGGCCGAAATCCTCCCCCACAGTTTGGCGCCGTCTGTGGGATCTGATCCTAATCCTATCAACTTGCAACGTCCTAGTTTCCTAACCCCTCCTGTAGTAGATACCGGTTGCCCGAGTACTCCGTCTGTCTTCATCGCTGCACCTAGATGGCAAAGACACCGATGGACCAGCCAGAGGAAAGCATCATGCACCCAGATGCACAGTATCCGATGACTCGCTCAATGAGTCATCAATTCGCAACGAGCCAACACCCGGAACAACAGCTCACTATTAATTCAAGGGGTCGCCCGTTGGTTGATCGCGTCGCCCAGGCTCAACCTCGACAGTCACCTCAACTCGCCGACCAAATTCCTCAGCGCTTGGGGAAAGCACATGTCTCTCCCGGTACCGGTGCTCAAGTGTCATATCAAATCACACCAGAGGACTTTCAACTCCTCACCCTCATGAAGCAGAATGCCGCTCTCATGGTGGAAAGAGACTCCCTCCGACAGAATGCCGTCGAAGCAGGAACTAACCTCCCATGGTCTGCTGCCAGAATCAAAGACGGAGTAGACGTCTGTCGGTCGATTGACAAATCTCCCGCTCCTTCCAGACGATCCGTCGTCGATATCCCTCGACGTTCTCTCAAATCCCACTCGAGAGAACCCTCACCTATTCCTCCCAGGCCAACTGTCTGGGAGCGTCTTAATGAGTCTACACGCCATCCCAAGTCTCTCTCCTCTGAGTCATCCTCTGAGCCCTGCATCGTAAGGGATGTTCGGAATGATGGGGACCGCTCCAAAGTTCGGCAACATTACAATGGCGATCAAACCCCAGTTGGGCATCGGACGACGAGATGGACTCCAACGCCCTCTTTGCCTCCTATTCCTCTGAGACATCTCTCCGACCAACGAGGTGATCGTCGGAACAATCACGCCTCTGAAGGGCCACTTCATCAGCATATTCTCCGAGCCCAGTTTCCTCGAAGATGGAAAGCCCCCTCTCTCCCCAGGTTCAACTGTTTAAAGGGAGATCCGACACTGCACGTCCTCACTTTCAAACAAGCACTGACACCGCACGACCACAACAACCAGGTTCTATGCCGTACCTTCGCTGGCAGTCTAGATGACATGTCACTAGACTGGTATCACAACCTCCCTACGGCTTCCGTAAGTCAATTCAGGGATCTGGCGGACCTCTTTGTTCAACACTATCGGCTGAACCTCAAGCCGGAGAAGAAGCTAGACTCCCTCTACCGGCTCAGGATGGGATCGGACGAAACCCTCCGAGAGTTCTCTCAGAGGTTCCGAAATGAGCTTGCTGCGCTCTCTGGACATCACCTCGACGATGAAGCCATTATGCTCGCATTCCAGAATGCCCTACGCTTTGACCTCCACATCTACAATGACCTCATCCGAAATCCTCCTGCCTCCCTCGGGGTGCTATTCGATCGAATTCAAAAGGAGATCGAGGTGGAGGATGATCAAGTCGCTCGCAAGAAACGTGACCTCGAGAAGCGCCTTTCTGATAAGGCACCAATGAGACCAACATCTCAAGCTCACAATGCTCAGGTTGAGGAAGATAGAACCTCTAAGAGACCAAGGTGGGCAGACGATAGACCCGAAGAGCCTCAGAAGACCACGGACACCAAAGGAAAGCACCCCATCAAATGATCAGAGTAAAAGACCGCCGACTATCAATAACTCAAAAATTCCCTCATCTGAAATCGATGATGTAACATTTTCAAAGTTATCAATGAAATGACAGTTGCTTCAAGTTCTATCAAATACTATCAAATTCTATCTCAACTTCTACTCAACGCCACAGTTAGTTCGATTCGCATTGCGACACAGTCGACTAACCTGCAACGGTACATAGCTACGTGCCCCGATACGTAGGTTCGACTGAAACGGTGCTTCGCCTAAGTCCAACCGATACAAGGGTGCTACGCTGAGTACTCCGAATCATTGGCGTTGCACATGTTCCCGTTGTCACGTAAGGACACATACACTAGTGCCTCGCCACAGTTAGTTCGATTCGCGTTGTGACATGGTCGACTAACCTGCAACGGTACATAGCTACGTGCCCCGATACGTAGGTTCGACTGAAACGACGCTTCGCCTAAGTTCAACCGATACAAGGGTGCTACGCTGAGTACTCCAAATCATTGGCGTCGCACATGCTCCCGTTGTCACGTAAGGACACATGCACTAGTGCCTCGCCATAGTTAGTTCGATTTGTGTTGCGACATGACCGGCTAACCTGCAACGGTACAAAGCTACGTGTCCCGATACGTAGGTTCGACTGAAACGGCACTTCGTCTAAGTCCAACCGATATAAGGGTGCTACGCTGAGTACTCCGAATCATTGGCGTCGCACATGCTCCCGTTGTCATGTAAGGACACATGCACTAGTGCATGCCTCGCCACAGTTAGTTCGGTTCTCGTTGCGACACGGCTGACTAATCTGCAACGGGACGAAGCTACGTGCCCCGATGCGTAGGTTCGACTGAAACGACGCTTCGCCTAAGTCTAACCGATACAAAGGCACCACGCTGAGTACTCCGAATTCTTACCCCATCAACCAATGAGTCCAAGGTCCCGCCCTTGGCATTCAAAGGCAAGGCCCGAGACGGCGACATCACCTCGGCCCAAGGTGACAGCCTTGGCATTCAAAAGCAAAGCTCAAGGCAGGCTTCGCCCTCCTCGGCACCTGCCAAAGACCAAGACGGTCACATTGCCTCGGCCCAAGGTGACTTTCTAGGCATTCAAAAGCAAAGCCCAAGGTAGGCTTCACCCTCCTCGACACCTGCCAAAGACCGAGACAACAACATCGCCTCGGCTCAAGGTGACAGCCTTGGCATTCAAAAGCAAAACCCGAGCCAACCTTCACCGCCTCGGCACTTGACGAAGCCCGAGACATCAGCAATGTCTCGACCCGAGGCGACCTTTGCCTCAGCATTTGAGGACAAAGTCCGAGGCAGGCTTCACCGCCTCGGCACCTAACAAAGCCCGAGACGTCGGCAACGTTTTGGCACGAGGCGACCTTCGCCTCGACACTCGGAGACAAAGTCCAAGGCAGAGTTCACCGGCCTCGGCACCGGACGAAGCCCGAGACGTTGGCACCATCTCGGCTCGAGGCGACCTTCGTCTCGGCATTCGAAGAAAAAGTCCGAGACAGGCTTCACCGCCTCGACACCTGACGAAGCCCGAGACATCGGCAACGTCTCGGCGCGAGGCGACCTTAACCTCGACACTCGAAGACAAAGTCCAAGGCAGGGTTCACCGCCTCGGCACCGGACGAAGCCCAAGACGTCGGCACCGTCTCGGCTCGAGACGACCTTCGTCTCAGAATTCGAAGACAAAGTTCGAGGCAGGCTTCACTTCCCCGGCACCTGACGAAGCCCGAGACATCGGCAATGACTCGGCCCGAGGTGACCTTCGCCTCGGTATTCGAAGACAAAGTCCGAGGCAGGCTTCACTGCCCCGGCACCTTACGAAGCCTGAGACATCGGCAACGACTCAGCCCGAGGCGACCTTCGCCTCGGTATTCGAAGACGAAGTCCGAGGAAAACTTCACCGCCTTGGCACCTTACGAAGCCCGAGACATCGGCAACGACTCGGCCTGAGGCGACCTTCGCCTCGGTATTCGAAGACGAAGTCTGAGGAAAACTTCACCGCCTTGGCACCTGACGAAGCCCGAGACATCAGCAATGTCTTGGCTCGAGGCGACCTTTGCCTCAGCATTCGAGGACAAAGTCCGAGACAGGCTTCACTGCCTTGACACCTGACGAAGCCCGAGACGTCGGCACCGTCTCGGCCCGAGGCGCCCTTTGCCTCAGCATTCGACAACGAAGTCCGAGGCAAAACTTCGCCGCCTCGGCACCTGACGAAACCCGAGAGATTCGCACCGTCTCAGCCCGAGGCGACCTCCATCTCGGCATTCAAAGACAATGTCCGAGGCTGCCGTCGCCGCCTCGGTTCCCGACAAAGAATACGCAGGTCAATGCAACGACGGGCTTGACAGCTGACACTGGACAACGTGGCGCAACCACGTTGCCCGTCGTCGGACAACACATCAGCGAGCCCGACCGTCGACTCTGAAAAACATGCGCCGACAAGTTCGTTTGCGTTTGTTGGGTTACAAGGCAAGCTCAAACAGGCCAAAGCTATGCTCGGCTCGGCTTGTGTCGACTCCCTTCGGTCTCAACTGTGCAGTCCCTTCTCTTGGATTTTTGAGTAGGGTGTGAAACAGGGCTTGAGTGTGAGAGGGTGGCAAAAACAAAAATGATGATGAAGTGGGACACTTGGGTTTAATGCATGCACAATGCAACGGCCCGTTGTTTTTCCATTGTTGAGAGCAGGAGTTAGCGCCGCTCTATGAAGCAACCCTCTTGCAAGACCCCCCCCTCTTGCAAGACCCCCCCTCTTACAAGACCCCCCCTCTTGCAAGACCCCCTGTAACATCCGTCCCAAACACACAAGATATTGTCCGCTTTGCCCGTGCTCGCACGAGAACTTCCCAGGGAGGTCACCCATCCTGGTACTACTCTCGCCCGAGCACGCTTAACTACGGAGTTCTTACGAATTCCGTAGCGGCGCACGGCTTTAAAACGCGTCTTCTATGTTTGGGAGGGGAAATTATATAAGTAGCTCAGGATCTCCTTCTCTCCAGGCGATGTGGGGCTAACTCATGGCCTTGTACACCTCACCTCACCTCACCTCACCTCATCCATCTTGGCATTCCCGCCTCAGGAGTCTTGGCTCTTGGCTATTGGCCTATTGGATCTTGGTCGTCACAATCCACCCCCCTTAGGGCTACACGTCCTCGTGTAGGGTTAGACCCCCCCATCCCGAGGAGAACCGGCTCTGATACCATTTTGTAACATCCGCCTCAAACATACAAGATTTTGTCCGCTTTGCCCGTGCCCGCACGAGAACTTCCCAGGGAGGTCACCCATCCTGGTACTACTCTCGCCCGAGCACGCTTAACTACGGAGTTCTTACGAAATCCGTAGTGGCGCACAGTTTTAAAACGCGTCTTGGCAGGAAAGGTGGTGAGCCCCCAAACCCAAGATATTGTCCTCTATTGGTCTCTTGGGTACTCGAACCGTCAACCTCAAGGTTTTGCACTAGCATGGTTACCATCGAACCACCTAGAACGCGTCTTCTATGTTTGGGAGGGGAAATTATATAAGTAGCTCAGGATCTCCTTCTCTCCAGGCGATGTGGGGCTAACTCATGGCCTTGTACACCTCACCTCACCTCACCTCATCCATCTTAGCATTCCCGCCTCAGGAGTCTTGGCTCTTGGCTATTGGCCTATTGGATCTTGGTCGTCACAATCCACCCCCCTTAGGGCTACACGTCCTCGTGTAGGGTTAGACCCTCCCATCCCGAGGAGAACCGGCTCTGATACCATTTTGTAACATCCGCCCCAAACACACAAGATATTGTCCGCTATGCCCGTGCCCGCACGAGAACTTCCCAGGGGGTCACCCATCCTGGTACTACTCTCGCCCGAGCACGCTTAACTACGGAGTTCTTGCGAAATCCGTAGCGGCGCACGGTTTTAAAACGCGTCTCTATGTTTGGGAGGGGAAATTATATAAGTAGCTCAGGATCTCTTTCTCTCCAGGCGATGTGGGGCTAACTCATGGCCTTGTACACCTCACCTCACCTCACCTCACCTCATCCATCTTGGCATTCCCGTCTCAGGAGTCTTGGCTCTTGGCTATTGGCCTATTGGATCTTGGTCGTCACAATCCACCCCCCTTAGGGCTACACGTCCTCGTGTAGGGTTAGACCCCCCCATCCCGAGGAGAACCGGCTCTGATACCATTTTGTAACATCCGCCCCAAACACACAAGATTTTGTCCGCTTTGCCCGTGCCCGCACGAGAACTTCCCAGGAGGTCACCCATCCTGGTACTACTCTCGCCCGAGCACGCTTAACTACGGAGTTCTTACGAATTCCGTAGCGGCGCACGGTTTTAAAACGCGTCTTCTATGTTTGGGAGGGGAAATTATATAAGTAGCTCAGGATCTCCTTCTCTCCAGGCGATGTGGGGCTAACTCATGGCATTGTACACCTCACCTCACCTCACCTCACCTCATCCATCTTGGCATTCCCGCCTCAGGAGTGTTGGCTCTTGGCTATTGGCCTATTGGATCTTGGTCGTCACAATCCACCCCCCTTAGGGCTACACGTCCTCGTGTAGGGTTAGACCCCCCCCATCCCGAGGAGAACCGGCTCTGATACCATTTTGTAACATCCGCCCCAAACACACAAGATATTGTCCGCTTTGCCCGTGCTTGCACGAGAACTTCCCAGGGAGGTCACCCATCCTGGTACTACTCTCGCCCGAGCACGCTTAACTACGGAGTTCTTACGAATTCCGTAGCGGCGCACGGCTTTAAAACGCGTCTTCTATGTTTGGGAGGGGAAATTATATAAGTAGCTCAGGATCTCCTTCTCTCCAGGCGATGTGGGGCTAACTCATGGCCTTGTACACCTCACCTCACCTCACCTCACCTCATCCATCTTGGCATTCCCACCTCAGGAGTCTTGGCTCTTGGCTATTGGCCTATTGGATCTTGGTCGTCACACCCCCCCTCTCTTACAAGACCCTCCCCCTCTTGCAAGACCCCCCCCTCTTGCAAGACCCCCCCCTTTTGCAAGATCTCCCCTCAACACATACACCAAAATAGACCCCCCCTCTTCCCCATCTCCGGCAGACTGACGACGGTCGGCCCCGCGCAACGGGTCGACAGACAGACGATGGTCGGTCTCATACAACGGGTTGACAGACACACAGTAGTCGACCCCGGACAGGGGGTCGGTAGACTCACGACGGTCAGCCCCGCGCAACGGTCCAGCAGATAGACGATGGTCAGCCCCGTGCAACGGGTCGACAGACGCACACCCGGCCGACCCCTGGCAGGGGGTCGGCGGGCCCAACAGCCAATCCCGGATAGAGGGTCGACAGACAAGTGACCGGCTTTGCACCAGAAAATCCCAGCTAGCTAGGATAACACCTATCTAGCTGGGAGGGGGTAACTGTGGGTGCAAAATCTGGCTAACGCCCACCGATGGGACCCACAGCCCTGCCTGGGGCCCACGAGTCCAATGGTGGAACCCGCAGCCCTGCCTGGGTCCCACTTACAATATCTAGGGTCTGGTAAATCCCCCCGGGTATTTACCAGACCCCTGATATTGCCAAGAAGATTCTTGGAATATTCTCCAAATAAATCAAACCTCTATAAATAGCAAACCCTGTAAATGATTCGGGATCCGAAATTCCAGACCTGAAACCCACTTTTTGTTTTCCAGAGCTCCCTGAGTTTTCTGGTTTTCAGACTCCTTTTCCACCCTCTGATTACTTGTAAGAAGCACTCCTCGGTCTGTCGAGAATAGCTCTACTGTTTATTCAGAGATAGTGGATTCAAAGGTTGCGTCTTACCGCACGGAGACGTAGGCTTCGGCCGAACTTCGTTACCATATCCTGTGTCATCTCTTTCTCTACATTTCTATTCTATAGTGCTTGTGTGACAGCCCAACAAGTCACAACTCAGCGCTTCGAAGCGCGCCACATCCCGAAGGGTCAAACCTTCAATCGACTGTTGGAGGAGAGTCACGTACGACGACCGAAATCCTCCCCCACAATACCTACAAGTTTTTTATTCTCTACGTCCAATTTCATCTATTTGACAAGGTTCTCATCGTACGCATAGCATTTTCAGATTAATTATGATCACAATCTGATAGTCATCTCTTCATCTATCATGTTGTATATATATCATCTTGTTAAGCCATAACAAACGCATTATGCTCACCGCCTTCAGGTCTATCCTTTATCTGTCACTGATCATAATTGCAGCCCTTTTGGATTTATCGAGCAATGCCTTATGGAGACTAATGAACCGACACGACCTTAGCACTTCTTCAACACAATCCGAGACTCTCTTCGCTGTCAAGCTTCAAACTCGTTGAGGCTTTTGACTACATCCTTTTTTTTAAAAAAAAATGTCATTCTATTTTAGAGAACATCATTTCTTTTCTTCCACATGCCTATATCATTGTTAATACATGTCTACAAATTCACCGCAAGAATTTTGACGAAATTTTCTTCAACACAATCCGAGACTCTCTTCGCTGTCAAGCTTCAAACTCATTAAGGCTTTTGACTACATGCTTTTTTTTTAAAAAAATATCATTCTATTTTAGAGAACATCTTTTCTTTTCTTTCACATGCCTATATCATTGTAAATACATGTCTACAAATTCACCGCAAGAATTTTGACAAAATTTGCTGAATTTTATCGGACCGAACGAAATGAGTAAGATATTTATACAAAAATAATGTTTGAGATTTTTCTCAAAACAATCCAAACACATGTGCTTAATTTCATCCAGGTAATGAATAACCGTAGACAGAACCATCAATGCACGAGATAAGTGACCAGCAGGGCCACGAGCATTAGGACGTAGGCCACCCCTTGATCGATCGCCTTGCCGTCGCTCGTCGGAGATGGCGCCATGGCCTGGCCATGGGCGAGCTGCATGAGCCCCGGCAAGAAGAATGTGGCGAAGAACAGAGCATAAACTCTCATGGAACTCATCTCCCAAATTTGCAAGGAGAGACGGGGTTGGATGACGGGTAGAGAAGAGCTACTTGGCAAGAGGAGGTCGAGTGGTTTGATGAGGAGAGAGGGAGAGCCTTAGTATGCCAATTTATAAGGTGGGTGTGAGTTTATCAAGGAAGAAGAATTCCACCTTAAGCTTCCAAGATTGCGAGACACGGCCGGTCTGTCGACAACAGGCTCTTGACTCAGTATCGGGTAGGTGCATGGAGTGCCATTTTGACTTTGCCCCCCAAATTTTGCCTTGAATTAGACTTTACCCTCCATTATTTCATTAATCAGACTTTACCTTCCAAAACTAACTGTTCCGTCAGCCCACCATCTAAGAAAAAGGGTGAGCTTACGGGAAAGAAATAAATTTTTGGGGTTGAGCTGACGGAACAGTTAGTTTCGGGGGGTAAAGTCTAATTAATAAAAAATGGGGGGTAAAGTCTAATTCAAGGCAAAATTTGGGGGGCAAAGTCAAAATAACCCTTCCCGACGTATGAAAATTGAAAGTTTTTTTCTTTTGTTCTGTAGCGTTTGGTGTTGACTCCGGTGAGGATCCAGTTGCCCATTGATGAAGGGAGTGACGCGAGTCAACTGGCCGTGTCACTGCCGCGTCGCCTGCTTAACCACGAGACAGTCACAACCCAAAGCACCGCGTCCACGAGCTGCCAATTATTTTTATTTTAGTCTTTCTTTATGCATTGTAATAAGTGCTGCGATCCGATTTTCAGTTTTCGTTCTTTTATTTCAGCACTTTGGGACTTTATTTTTGATGTAGTAGTTGCCAAGATCGTTGGGGATGTTCACGATCACATTTGGATGGCTTTCGGGATCAATCCGGGCCAATCCGGATGTGCTTTGATTAGTAAAAATAATAACTAGAATAGAAGGCAGCACATGGGTAACTGACGGTTGAGATTACAACTCGATCCGATGGCATAGAAACGATAAATTAATCGCTGACGGGACAAATTTTGAACCTTAAATCAAAACCCAAAGCACTTTTAAGATAAGCCCGAAGGCTTCTCTCAAGGAGATCGCGGCCTCTTCTCTCTTTTCTCAATACCCATGCCCCCTCCCCTTCTTTCCATGCACATGAGCCGCAGCCCTCTCACCTTCACGCGATTTCTCCAAACAACACCCCCCCCCCCCCCCCCCTCTCTCTCCTTAATTTCTTTATGTGTTCACCCATCTAGGATTTAGGTTGTTTTCCCTTTTGATCACCACCATCCATCTCAAAACCCTAAACCTATATAAGGGAAGAGAAAGAGAAGAAAGGGAGGTCTTTTGCTGAAAATTTCTACACTCTTGTGAGAGTTTTGAGAGAGACTCGCGTTCCCCATTGTCTTCCTCGACTTTGTCTCGAGAAGCGTCGGCGTCCACCCTTGGTAGTGCACACGACTTCATCTCGAGAAAGTTTCCAACGTCTCCGATCGACCGGCCTTGCTCCGCGAAGGACTCGTTTGCGTCTCCTTGTAACCCGCAGCAGTTTGAATATCTTCATCTGATAACACAGCTGTGACTTACCTTGTAGAATCATGGATGTAATTAGTCCAAATCCTTCCCTTAATAAACTCCAGAATTGTGGATGTAATTGTCCCGAATCTTGCCCTAAATGGGTATGTAAAATGGCTATATATAGAGGGGAATATCACAGTGGGCATCTCCAACCTTTACTCAAATCGTTACTCAGATTTGAATATGAGTAAAATCGTCAAAAAAACAACTCTAGCCCTTTACTCAAACTAATACCAAACTGAGATTTACTAAAATTTTTCACCAAATTGGGGGAGACTCAAATCCCATACCAAGTTCTAACGGTCATCTTCTAAGGCCTTCCATTTACAAACGTGCCCCCTAATTTTGAGTTTTACTCAAATTTGAGTAAAAAATATGAGTAAAAGGCTGGAGTGATTGTATCAGATTGAGTTTTACTCAAATTTGAGTAAGGACTGGAGAACTAAGTATTAGATTAAGTTTTACTCATATTTGTGTAAAAATCTGAGTAAGGGCTGGAGATGTTCTTAATACACACGGAGAAAGGAAGGTTACATTCTCTTCCTAAAATCTCTTCTTCCTCCATTGTTGTTATGGTTTCAGATCAGGTCGTGGATCTTTGGTCACGATCTCTTGCAGCGATTTCAGTCGCCATCCTCACCGATCGCTGAAGCCTTCTCAAGGAGGAGGCCGAGCCCAACAGATCTTGTTGCTGATCCGTGGCCATGGTGTTCTGTCGAAGAACTTGTGGGTGATCCTTCCCCCTAGCTCTTCTCGTCAGATCTACTTGTGACATTAGATCCGATCACTATGGAAGATCTCATTATCGTGAAAGATCACACCACTGTGATCCCATCGTGCTAAAGCCCACAACATCGACGGGTACTGTGGCCTCGCAGATCCTCCGATCACATGCCACTGTTGTTCGTGCCTTCCCTCTTTGTTTTACCCTAACTCAAAAAAAAAAAAAACCAACTTGTGCCTTTTGTGCCGTGAATGGGACTTCACAAAAGACCTTTGTTTCTTTTGTTGATCAAATACAGAAATCTATTGTCTTTCAATTCTTGATTCTTTTGTAGTTGTGGTGGTTCTCGGTGAACACAGTAGCCAAGCACAATCTAGGGAAGAGTCAGGATTTGTAAGAAATCCATCATCCAAGTGTTGCTTTATTGTAACATTCTATGGATCGTGAACATGATACACCCCGTTGCTCTTTTGGCGGAAGCAACTATGGAATCTAGTCAATATATTTTCAGAGTTTTCTAGAGGGACATGGGTTGTGGGGAATGATCAATGGCTCGATCCCAACACCTCAGGCCACTGATCTTAAGGATTTAGCAACCTGGAAGACAAACAATGGAAAGATAGTCACTTGGATCTTGGACTCTATCGACAAGACCATTGCGGTTGGTCTCACCCCACATAGGACAACAAAATCTATGTGGGATCATTTACAAGTCATCTATCAACAGAGCAATGGTGTTCGACTGTATCTCCTTATATAATCATGCTCATCGAATTGCAAGCATTGAACCTTTTCTTTGAACTTTGACCGGATCATTCCTTACTTTTATTATGTTCTCTTGATCTTCCCATTTTCATACCGCTTGCATTTAAGTCGTTATTATCATATATGTGATGAATTTTTTTCCAAATTTCATTCGATAGGGTAGACGTACATTTTTTTTTTTGTATTATGAAGGCAGATCACAACAGATCTCAGGAGGTGCCACAGCCTGGTGTAAGCACAGAGAGTCACCACTTCAACGACCAGAGAAAGGCCCTACGGCCAGCAGAAGGGAAACTCAGCCCCACAAAAAAAAACCAAACCCCACACCGGGGCTCACACCAGTCGTCGGACTCCGACATCTAGACAAACCCACAAAAAGAATGGGCAAACAAGCGCCCTAAACCAATAGGACTACCACAAAAAAAAACAAACCAAAAAAATTGGATCACACACCGGATCCATCACCGGAGGAGAAAGGAAGGAGCCACACCTTCCCGATCTGCCACAAAACTCGGACGCTGCCGCCTCGAACCCTTCAAGGAATCAACGCCGAGCTGAGGAGGGTCTGAAAAACCTCGGCATTTTCCGGCCGAGTCCAGAACACCACTCTCCACCTCCCTGATCCTACGAGCCGAGAGCCGCCGGTGCCGATCCGTACAGGAGAGAGCCACGTCACCTGAAATCGACACAAAAACTCCGATCTGATGGGATCCAGCCCCCTATACACAAAGGAGGGAAGAAAGGGCCAAATCCACCCCCGAGGCCTCGCGATCCGAAACCCTGGCCTCCCCGGCGGCGACCGGAGAGGCCAAGATGGGGGGTCAGAAACCCTAACCCTAACCTAAGGGCGAAGCGAGCCGGCGCTCAGAGACTGCTTCTAAGGGCGAAGCGAGCCGGCGCTCAGGGTAGACGTACATGGTACCTACAATTAAGTGTCTTATTCTCTACGTTCAATTTCATCTATTTGACAAGGGTTTCATCCTACCCATAACATTTTGAAATTATGATCACAATCTAATAGTCATCTCTTCATCCATCATGTTGTACATCATCTTGTTAGTCAATAACAATCGCATTATGCTCATTTGCTTCAGATCTATCTTTTATGTTTCACTGATCATAATTGCTGCTGTTTTGAATTTATCAAGCAATGCCTTATGGAGACTAATGAACCGACACAACCTTCGCACTTCTTCAACACAACCCGAGACTCTCTTCGCCGTCAAGCTAGCTTCAAACTCGTCAAAAATTTTGATGAAATTTGTTGTTTTTTATTGGACCGAACGAAATGAATAAGACATTAATACAAAAAAATATTTGAGAGTTTTCTCATAACAATCCAAATACATGTGCTTAATTTCTTCCTAGGAGGGGATAGCCGCAGACAGAACCATCAATGCACGAGATAAGTGACCAGCAGGGCCACGAGCATTAGGACGTAGGCCACCCCTTGATCGATCGCCTTGCCGTCGCTCGTCGGAGATGGCGCCATGGCCTGGCCATGGGCGAGTTGCATGAGCCCCGGCAAGAAGAATGCGGCGAAGAACAGAGCATAAACTCTCATGGAACTCATCTCCCAAGTTTGCAAGAAGAGACGGGGTTGGATGACGGGTAAAGAAGAGCTTCTTGGCAAGAGGAGAACGAGTGGTGTGATGAGGAGAGAGAGGGAGAGGCTTAGCATGCCAATTTATAAGGTTGGTGTGAGTTTGTCAAGGAAGAATAATTCCACCTTAAGCTTCCAAGATTGCTTGACACGGTCTGTCGACAGCCTCTTGACTTAGTTTCGAGTAGGTGCATGGAGGGCAATTCAGACCGTTCCCGACGTACGAAGGGAGTGAGGCGAGTCAACAGGCCGTGTCACTGCCGCGTCGCCTGCTTAACCACGAGACAGACACAAACCAAAGCACCGAGTCAACAGACCTCCCACTCGTTGTTCTCTGATCGTGAGGATTAAGATGAGCCTCGCAATTAATGAGTGTTTGTGCTGTCATCTTCTTCGCATTATTCATGCAACTCGCCCACAATTAATGAGTGTTTGCATTATTCATGCAACTCACCCATGGCAAGGGCCAGCCATGGCACCACCCTGATGGCCGTCAGCGAGACGATTGACGAAGAGATAGCTTAGGCTTAGAGCATCTTCAACGGACTCTTAGTGCCTTTTCTATTCAAAAAGTTTTTAGATGCCGTATAGGCAAAGTAGGGAGTGAGCAGTGAAGAGCACTCCAACAGTCCGCCTAAACTACTCCCTATATAACAAAAGTCCAAAAAACCCATCTCTTTTTAACGAGAGACAAAACCCAAGAGTACCCAATCGGGGGCTGTCCGATGTTTCTTGCGTAATGCATCTCCGGCCAATAAGTTTCTATTACCAGATAAATTTCGAAATTACTATAGCAGCTAGAGTAATTCTGAAGTTTTGATAACGGCGTTCATATGCAATCGCATATGTTCAATGTGGACTCGAGAGCCATCTCTAGATCATTGCATGAATTGTTACTTGGTTGGCTTAGTACCCCGAATTCGGATTTTGATTTTGAAGCCAATTCTGTAGCTGATTGTTTTGCAAAACTCGCTCGATCTATCGAATCTTATATTTCAATCATGGAATTAATACGGGTTGTATCCCAACCGTATGGGGACCCTGAAGGAAATGAAGAGTCCATCCTGAGATAAGGAAATGATGGGATATATTGACGGTGGCAATTTGTTGGTGAATATGACTGGAATGGAATATTAGGGTCTTCCGGAACAAGTGTTTACCAGTAGATCTAGAGGGAGTGATGGAGAGGGTCAAATCCCTAATTCACCTCTGGGCTGCACACCTGATTCTAAACTCGAACAACTCTTTAATGATTTTGTATTTAATACCCTCGCATACCTTTTAGCCTCTCTTCCTTGTATAAATAGTTTTATTATTAATTTACTGGTAGGGGTCTAGGCTGAAACCCCCTCCATTCACAGAGAGTGATTTTTTATATATAAAAAAATGTGCTTCTCGATATTTTGTTGGGTCCGGCCTATTTTTGTAGTTCTATGAAGAACGACCAATAAAGTTTAATTAACTGATGTCATAAGTATTTCCTTTTCGGCCTGTGAGAGCCTCTGCCCCCGCTTTTCCCTTTCCCCTTTTAGGGCTTTGGTATGCCCCCCTCCTGGCCTCCTCGGATGCCGCTGCCGGCGGGTCCGGGGAGGCCGGGTGTTCGACAGATTTCTCTGAGGGGCGGATCTGGTGCCCCTTCCCCCCTTGTAAGTAAATAGGGGTCTCCACCTATACCATCGACATTGTCTTTTCGTATCTCCGAGGTGGTGTGGCCCTCCCTCCTCAAGCCCGTCGTTCAAGGCCCAGCCAGAGATGGTGACATCCGGTGGTGGCTACAGTAATGACGATCTGGGTCCCGGCCCGTTTGTAGCGGATGTTCCGGCAACATGGCTATTTCAGATACCCGGCCTCCTAAGCTCGGCGGTGCGGATCCTGGCGGCACGGCAGCTACGGTGGACCGTACTCGGAGGTAGATCAAGGAAATGCACTTCTTCTTTCCTTTTTTTGTTAGTTGATGGTGGGTTTTGTCTCCCTCGTGGCTATTATTTATGGTTTGGCCCTGGGTTTGGAGTTTTTAGGGTTTTTTGTGATGTACTAATGTGGTTATCCCGCCGACGTGACAGCGTTGGGTGGTGATCTGACCGATGAGGCAGATCTGTGGGATGTGACGCTTAGGACGTTGTTTGTTTCTTCGCCTGTGTGCGTTCTGACCTGTGGGGCTTTGTGGTCTAGGTCTTGGTCCTGTAACTCTCCGCCTATGTGCGGCTGTTCTTGATTTGTGCTGGCCTATAGCGACTCCTGGAGGTCTGATTGTGACCACCTTGCAATGAACCAAAAAAAAAAAATTGATATCATTAGAGTATTCTAACGGAAGGTTGTGGCAGAGGCCTTAAACTTCAAGCATATCAAAAAGATTAAGAAGAATCAAGATATTAAACCAACATGATATTCTACAAGGACTGAATGAAATGAATAAATTAAATATTTGTAACCTAATAATTGGGAGATCCCTCAAACAATCAAATTACATATGTTTCCCCTGTCATGAGGTTAAAAAAAATGTATCGGAAAAAAAGTTCTCCTTGTGGCGGGCCATCGATCAATGAACAAGATATGTAACCATGAGGGAGACAAGCGTGAGCACGTAAGCAATGCCTTGATCAATCGTCTTGTTGTCGCTCGTCGGAGATGGTGTCATCATCTAGCCATAGTAGTGGCGGACTTAGGATTTTTTTCAAAGGGAACATAATTATTAAAAAGTAGCAACAGTCGTTGCCTCATAGTTGGAGGATTCAGCCGGCGACGTGACAATTTTCTTACCATTCCTTTAATCACACAACAAAAGACCTATTAGGATTTTGCCTCGAGTGGAGAAGGATTTCGATCCTCGAAATTTTGAAGCTATAACTGATCGACTCGATTGAGTTTTGCGGATCGTGAATAATATACATGATCCTCAAATTTTTCTTTTTTGAAAATTTTATACATACCCCTAAAAACATGTAAACATGTCTCGAATCCCACTCGACTCTTATTCACTATGGGTAATGGGATGAACCCTACGGGGATGCCACATGCGCTGGTGGTGGCTAATGACAGTGGGCGTCGATGGCCGGCAGTGAGTGGGTAAATTAAACTTTGCCCCCCTGAACTTTAGTTGAAAACATTTAACTGCTGTATTGTTAAAAAACTATATTTTGCCCGTCTTCAAATCAGTTTTGATCAGATAAAAATTATTCAATGAGAAAATCAAGTAGTTGACAAAAGGGGTACTGTACTAACAACAGGCATGTACTGATGTATTTGGGTTTGAAAAGGTGGTTGTGTATGTATAGAAAGAGTTTTTCAGTTTTTTTGATAAGGAGAGATGAGTTATCTTTTTTGGGTTATTTTGACTTTACCCCCCAATTTTTGCCTTGAATTAGACTTTACCAGCCATATTTTTATTAATTAGACTTTACCCTCCAAAACAAACTGTTCCGTCAGTTCACCATCTAAGAGAAAGGATGAGCTGACAGAAAAGAAACAAAGTTTTGGGGGGTGAGCTGACGGAACAGTTGGTTGTTGGTTTTGGGGGGGTAACGTCTAATTAATGAAAATATGGGAGGTAAAGTCTAATTCAAGACAAGATTTGGGTGGCAAAGTCAAAATTAACCCTATTTTTTCTTTTGAGAAACGGCAAGATGTGATGAGTGACGAGAGAGCCTCAGTATACCAATTTATAGGCTTTAGGTTTTGAAGTAGGGGTGGCAATTCTTGACCCGACCCGAAGTTAGCGGGTTTGGGTTTGGCCTAAACGGGTTCGGGTCATAAACGGGTCGACCCGATTGACCCATTTATTTAATGGGTCGGGTTCGGGTTTGTACTTATAACCCGATTGACCCGACTTGACCTGTTTAACAAATGGGTCGTGTCGACCCGACCCGACCCGACCCAACCCGAACCAACCCGACCCAACCCGATCAAACCCGGCCCAATCCGACTGGTCTTTACCCAACCCGACAGGTTTACATGGGTTCTGTTGACCCAACCCGAGCCAACCCGACCCGACACGACCCGACCCGTTTAGTAAACGGGTTAAACGAGTCGGGTCGGGTCAACCCGTTTATTAGGCGGGTCGGGTTTGGGTTTAAGTTTTTGACCCGTTTATTAAACGGATCGGGTTCGGGTTGGATGTTTTGCCCTTATACATATGTCTCAACCCGACCCGAACCCGACCCGACCCGACCCATTGCCACCCCTATTTTGAAGGAAGAATTCCACCTTAAAAGCCTCTAAGTTTGACGGGAGGCGAGTTCCGTCGGTGGGTGCCCTGCTTAAATCCTGATGCATAATTATGATATCAGCATGATGTCATCCATGCGCATCACTTGATTCTCATGGAGAGAGTGTACAGCTATGGAAACACGGTGTGTGCGCGTAGCATTCCTCTACGTGGAATTTGTTTGTGTGAAACGGTGCGTTGGTTGAGACGGCTAGCCACCTATTTCTGAACCAGGGCCGACCTTGAGGGTAGATGGACGAGGCAGTTGTTTAGGATCCCCAATTAATTTATACTAATGGGGACCTCACAGCCAAGCCCAAACACTAAAAGAGGGGGGCCAAACAACAAACACCAAGAACCAAAGAGGGCATTCTCCAATAAAATAAAACATTTGACCTACTGTGCTTCATCCCAAAAACAAAAAACCTATGTGGTGGGTTGCGGAATAGAAAGATAAGGTCGACCGTTGAGGTCGGCCGTGGCTTCCGCGGCCCCATCCCCGATTCCTCCCCTCCCTCGCGTCCCTCCCCGCCCTCCAGACTCTCTCAATGTCCACCAACGCCCTCTCCGACGACCATGTCACAAAAACGATTGAATGTATTTGTTATCTATTGAAAAAGCTACAGTAAAAAAGTTTGATTATACAAGTTTAATTAGTAACTTTACAGTTAAAAATGCGAGAAGAGTAATGTTAGAGTGATATAGTTGACATTTATTTTTGGTATTATACTTTTAGAGTTTGTTTTGTGTGTTTTCGATCTTATTGTAAACTGAATTTTGTTAAAGTATGAATCAATAAAAACTTGCTAGTTTTATTTTATTTTTTAGGTTATTCTAATAATTTTTTATGATCTTAATCGATGTAAGCAAATTTTAATAGTTGATTTTAGTAATTATATATAAAAATAAATTTTATAAGAATACTTGTCAAAAAAATTTATTGGTACTTGAATTTTTTTCTTATACTAATATGTAAAGGGGTCCAACCTTTTTAATTCACCTGGGGCCCCCAAAACCTCAGGGCTGCCCTGTTCTGAACTGCACATTCTCCGTGTCGATCTGGGTTAAACTCCGGGACAAGCTATCGTTTGGGGGTCGTCCGGTAACCATAGGATTCTTATGGACTAAATTGCGTAGGAAGAGGACTCCAAAACAGCTGCGTCGGGGTGGGATATACTAGCTTGTTGTGGCGGTGTGTTGGGTGATCTGATCAACTCGGAATCAAATGGTCTTCGATGGCACTGGTGATCATGGTAGGCCCGCTTTGCCGAGTGAAGTCCCTATTGCTTACATGGAAGATTGCCCTCCAGGGTGAAGCGGCCTCCCTCTTGGATTTCTTTGTCTGTTTTGTTTTTTAGTTTTTCCTACTTCTCCATTAGACCGTTACCTTTTTTTTTAATAAACTGGTAGTACGTGGTCAAGCCCACCCTGATAATTGCAACTTCTTTGACCAACAAGTTCTTCTGCAAGAGCAATGGTATATGATTCTTCTTCCTTAATATAACTGGTTGGGGACTACCTAACACTCCCTCCTTATGGAGGGCTTCTAAATAAAAAATAAGGTATTCGACTCTGCCAACCTTTTTGGCCAACTTGATGTGGCACCTAATCACAGCCGTCCCTTTGCTTGCTAGCTGGGCTGTGTTATTCATTGGTGGGAGATGGATGAAACGGACGGATATGATCGTCCCACGTAAAGTTGGCAAGAGAGTTTTTTTTTTTCAATTTAAGTTGGCAAGAAATTGTTGAGCTGGTGTTGGGGGGCTATTGACTGGGCTGCTCCTGGAACACCCAAGCCAAGTCAAGGGAGCGAGCAGGGTCAGCAAACCGCGTCACCATGGCTTCTGGCCCGGCTCAAACGAAGAACCGCAAGCCTCGAACCAAACCAAACGTCTGTTCTTCAGTCTATAAAAGCTCTCCCCACCAATCTTTAGATCTCCTCTATATACTCTCCTTCATCCTTTCTCTGCTCATACAACACGCCTAGCTCCCTCCTGCTTGTTACTGGGCGCCATGGTTCCCTTTCACCCCGTGCTCTCCGTAGTCGCAAGGAAGATGAGCTCCGCAACGAGTGTTTGTGGCGTCGTCTTCGTGGTGATCTTATTGTCGGGGCTCACGCAACACGCCCATGGCCAGGCCATGGCTCCATCTCCGACGAGCGACAGCAAGGGGATCGATCAAGGGATAGCTTACGTCCTAATGCTGGTGGCCCTGCTGGTCACTTATCTCGTACGTTGATGCTTCCTCCACGGCTCCACTCAAGCATTGATCCATCTAGCCTTCTGAAAGCAAAAAAGGAGGACAGATCTTAGGGTCTATTGGTTTTTTCATTCTAATTCTTTCAGCAGTTTTCACAATTGTTTTTGTAAACAAACTAAGGATTGGACTCCTATTTTTTCTTTTAATAATAGAATTACGTACTTTCATTTTATTCAAATACTAGATAGATCTTAAGAACTTACAAACAGGACCTTGGATGATATTGGGAGATCTGTAAACTTCCTTCACTGATCGAGCTGATCTAGTTTGATTTGGGTGAGGATAGTTATCGAGAATCTTCAACGTCCCTTTACCTACCGGTCGGGTATGTTGAGTTTTGGCTCATCAATTTTGGAGAATTAGAAAAACTTACTGTCAATCCTATTGGCGGTGTGAGTTACTCTACATGGAGAAGAACTCGGACGACCCTCGGCATAGTCTAGCGCCTGGGCACCCGAAACCGTTGCCCGGGCGCCACAGCTATAGTCCCCATTTTTGCCTCAGCATATTATGTGTGTGGCCAACACGACCTATCTTGAAAAGTACAAAAGCTCTAACAAGTAGAACAAAAAACTCTCGGGTTTTAAGAATTCAAAGCTCTTGATCTTTCCAACTCACGGATTTGTATAGAAGCCAATAGACGAAGCTATATATATCGAGAATGGAATCATCCTCCAGCATATTAAGAGGTAGGCTCTGTCTCTCCTCTTCTAGGTTTGACAATTGCCCTCGAATACTCTGGAGGGGGCAGGGTGGCCGGTTATGCGTGTCAGATTCAAGAATGGAAGGAGCCTTAAACAAGAAGAATTAGATTAATTATCATGCACCAGCATCTACTATATATATATTATTGAGAGAGAGAGAAAGAGAGTGAGTTTTGATGGTGCTAAAATCGTCACCAGCTCACTGCCGGCTTGGACCACGGCTATGGTTGCCACTTACCGGCCCATTGCAAAAGCATAGGACTGAGGATTAGACCTACATAGCTCAAACTTTCACGATCAACCAAAGGGGGCTTGGACCACGACACCGCTCACGGTCAGCCTGCACGCGGAAGATCAAGACATGACATGGCTCGCGGTGTGCCCATGCGCAGAAGTGCAAGACACGACACCGCTCGCGAAGAGCAAGACACGACACCGTTCGCAGTGAGACCACCCGAAGAGGATCACGACACGACACCGCTCACGGTAAACTCACACATGGAAGAGCGAGACACAAACACTGCTCTAAGCCCGTCCGCCGAAGATCGAGACACGACATTGCTCGATTCTGCAATAGAATTAAGGTTGAGAGTGATCATCATCCCCTAGCTTGAGACCTGCTCATATGGAAGATCATACAAAGATCTCACCCAACGAACCCACCATAGCAACGTCAAAATAAGCTACCCAACCTGGGATTCATGTCCCCCTCCATCAACGGAGGTCACCTATATTGTCCACATCCACTAGCCGAGGTCACCTACGCAAAGTCTCGAATCATAGTCGAGCTCACCCTTGTTGACCTTTATGCATGGAAAGTTAGACGAGCTTGACCACTTGACATACATTTATCAATAGATAGCCTACTTAAGGCGACCTCCGGGCTCCGGATCAGCCCACAGATAGCTCGCACGTGATAAGGTTGTCCCAAAGACTACCCATGAGTTTGAGATTATCGTCGTCGAACTCCGGTTTGCGACATCGCTTAGCTTGCACAGCTAGGCGGTGCAAGCCCACCAGGTGTCAACAGTTCCATGGAGCTCGGCAGGTAGCCAAAACTACTCTAGTCGGTGCGACCTCCTGTTACCCATAGCCGCCACCTGGTAAGGAAGACAACAAGATCAGATAAGATCACACATGGGCAAGCACATGGGTACGTAGATACGCAGGTCCTTCTCAATCTCCTATGGTTTGCAGAGCTGTAAAAAAGTACCACCATGGGCTTCAAAGTACAGGTTCGGAAAAATCTCGAATCAAAGCCTGCTACTTTTGTGTCCTCTGAAGCCTCTCAGCTCTCTTCATCTACATCACTGACTTGAGCATCGGAGGGTCTGCGCCCCGTGAGGAGCCAGCTGTTCTTAACACTTCTTGTCCCAAAATTTTGACATGAAAGATCTAGGACAAGCCGACGTTATTTTGACACTAAGATTATTAGGAAGGACAATGGTTTAGTGTTATATATCCCAATCCCACTATGTTGAGAAAATTCTTAGAAAATTCTACGACTTCGATTGTCAATCGATATCCACACCATATGATCCAAACACCCATTTGACAAAGAACACTGGACTTCCTATACTACAGAGCGAGTATGTCCAAATCATAGAATCACTAGGTTTTTTAGCAAACTATACGCGACCTGATATCGCTTACGCTGTAAATAGACTTAGTCAATATACGTCTAACCCGAATGAGTCTCATTGGAATGTCTTAGAAAGAGTCTTTAAATATCTTAAGAGAATCATATCATATGGTCTCAACTATAATGGATATCCAGCTGTATTAGAGGGATACTCTGATGCCAACTAGATTAGTGACTTGATAGATATTAAGTTCACAACTGGGTTTGTATTCCTACTAGGTGGACCCATATCTTGGAAATTCACCAAACAAACCGTTATAGCTAGAAGTACTATGGAATCGAAAATGATAGCGCTAGATACCACTAACACAGAAGCAGAATGGCTTCGAGGTCTCCTATATGAGATCCCATTAATAGAAAAGCCTTTATCGACTATATCTATTCATTATGATTGTCGATTAGCTATTGATAAATGCAATCAAGAGAATGCTGATGTAAAAATAAATCGACATCTGAAAGTGAGACATAGATCTCTAAGATATAAGATGAAAAATAAAATAATCACCCTAAACTTTGTTAGATCCGAAAAGAATTTGACGGATCATCTAACTAAGGGCTTCTTTAGGACAGTGGTCTTAGAATCATCGAGGGGGATGAGATTAAGCCTATAAAAAAAATTACCGCAGTGGGACCCAACCTCACGAAAGTTCAATGAGTAGAAACAAACTGTAGTAATGATTGAAAATGAGGAGCACTGAATAATGCTCCCGTTCCTATGACGTCAGTGCTTATTAAAAGCAAGAGGTAGGATGCGTTTAAAACTCTTAATAAGTCCAAGACCCATGAGGCGGGGTGTCGTCTTGCTCACACTCATATTAGGACATACCTATATGTACGTCGTTGTGAGGCCGTAACTCTAGGACTTGCTCTCTCGGATCAAACCTGTGCTGCGGTGCTGTCTATATGCTTCGAGAAAATCCTCGTCGAGTCGCTTGGTTCCTGAAAGTGTTTGATGTTCGGAAAGCCTTCTTGAAGTCGTGCCGATGAGAAAGAGGTCGCCTGACCGGGGTCATCATATCTCCGAGAACCATTGCCACGAGATGCACGAGGGGGGCAATAAGCTTCTTGGGACAATGCCTAGCGTGATTCGACCATAGGCCAGAGTTTCTAACTCTATTTCTTTGCTCTTATTAAATCCATTAAAACGACTTGCATCTAATACAAAACCTAAAAAACGATAAATAAGATTTACAATTATATATCTTTCTCTCTTTTAGAAAAGTTCGGTAAGACGAATGACGGTTCCATAGAACCTGCTCTGCCTTGGCAAACCATTCCTAAAAGAATTAAGTGATTTTTCTTTGCTTGTGAAAATAATATTTGCTAATTAATTTTTAATATTAAGAATTTGATTAAGTCCTAAGTTTGCTAGTATAGAACGATTAGATATCCAACAAAGGTAACCCCAAAAATATTCTGCATGTATAAATGAATGTCTATGAACACAAAGAAACAGAGCGGAGCTCTCTCAGAAAATCATAGATGATGCGGGTGATCATCCAATGCTTCTTAATGGTCCCTTCCATTAATTCTTTGATGGTTGCATGCAGCGTGACGTCGAGAGTACTAATGAACAAGGTACGTAACAAGGAGGGCTACGAGCATCAGAACATAAGCTATCCCTTGATCGACCGCCTTGCCGTCGACTCCCCGAGATGGTGATGTTGGGTGGGCATGGGCGAGTTGCATCAGCCCCGACAGGAAGAAAGCGGCCAAGAACATAGCATATACTCTCCGAGAACTCATCTAAGTTTGGTTTTGAGCAAAGGAATCGAAGTAGAAGGGTGGTGATGGAGCTGATCAGGTGAGGAGAGGGATGGTGAGGATGAGCACTGAGCAGAGAGGTGGTACATTTATAGAGAGAGAAAGAGAGCGGTCGGCAAACTAACCAGGTCTTGGCGCCTCTTTTGATCAAGAGGGTCATTAAAGGCGAGCAGTTTTGACCAATCCAGTCAAGGGTTAGAAAGTGCAAGTACATCGTGCAGGACTCAGCACTACGTTCGCAAAAAACCTAGCTCTTCAAAGTCGGCTATTTTTTTTTTTTTTTTTTTTCAGTTTTTAAAGTCAAACCTTAATCACTATACTTGCCAAGTCGAAAGAGGCGGCTTGGCAGTCAACGACCTGTACATGCCGTTGCTGACACCATCTCTCTCTCTCCCTCTCTCTCTCTCTCTCTCTTTCTCCTTCCTTAAACAAGAAGAATTGGATTTATCACCAGCATCAACTATGTATTATTTATTCCCATCTCTCTCTCTCTCTCTCTCTCTCTCTCTCTCTCTCTCTCTCTCTCTCTCTCTCTCTCTCTCTCTCTCTCTCTCTCTCTCTCTCTCTCTCTCTCTCCTTAAACAAGAAGAATTGGATTTATTCCCATGACAAAAACGGCCAAAGTGTTTAGTTTCATTCCGGAAGAATCTATTTCCATTCTGAATTCCACGAACACCATCGAAGTTGGACGTCAATTGTGATGGTGTACCCTGTCTAAAGCCCATTATTTTATTAAAAAACTCTTTCAAGTTTCATTTAAGATCATTTATATAAAAATCTTTTTTATGTTGGTGTTGGACCCATCCCAACTAGCCTTTAAAAAAAAAAACTTTTTTTTGTGGGTGTTGAACTAGAGGTGCAAGTTGGAACGGAAATTTCGATTCCGCCAGAAATTGATCCGAAAAATTTCAATTTTGGCACCATATAATTAAATCCGAATTTCAAAATTTCTATTTCTGAAAATTCCGAAAAAAATCGGATCAGAATTGGAAGGGCACAGAGTATTCCAAAAAGTCTGATTTTTCGATCCGAATTTTCCAAAAACATCCGATCCGAAAATATTCAAAAAATTTCGATGTTTTATTCGGACTCGAATCGACCCGGACCCATTCGAAGTAGCAGGTGTTGTGCATTATCGGGCCTTGGGCAAAGCCACTACAGCCGTTGCTTTGGGTCCAACTCAACACCAGCAAGCAATAGCCCATGATGCACCGCTTAAAAACCTTAAATATCCTAAATCCTAACCAAATTTTATTCTACCGTCTGCACCCTTTGCTCGACCCGACCCAACCCAACCCAACTAAGACTCATCTGAAGCAGGATGCACTGTGCAATTCAGAAAATTCCAAAATTATGTCAAAATTTAAAATTTCAAAAAAAATCCAAAAAGCTGCCAAAATTGGAGATTTCCAAAATTTTCAGAAAAATTTAGAAAATGTAACATTCTGAAAAATTCTGAAAATTCCGAATCGGAATTGGATTTTGAAATTCTAAAATTTCGGAATCGGAATCGGAATACCATTTGGGATTCCGAAAATTTTTAAAAATTTTCGGAACACCTCTTTCGATCCGATCCATCCAAAAATCAGCCCTAAGTTGAACACATCCCAACTAGTCGACATTGGACCCGCAACAGCTACTTTCCAATGACATGTTGGCGACCACTATATATTCCCCCCTCCACACGCACACACAGACACACCTCCTTCTCTGACATCCTCCTAACCCCATAATACTAATCCTAATGCTAACCCTAACACATAAACGTAATCCTAATCCTAATCTTAACCCTAAAAATTTGACCTTAAACACCACTTGAATGAAGTTTTAAAAACAAAGTCTCTGGACGAGACGTAATCACAGTTGGCGTCCAGACCCGCCCATGACGATTTTTTGTTTTCACAAGAAATAGTAGAATCAATTGTTAATATATTTTTACAAAATTTCAATATATATTATTGGACTTTTTATCGGTACCGGCACTTTTTTGTTTTTTTGTTATCACAAGAAACATTTATTTCATGTTCTATCCCCTTGTTAATTTTTTTTGCATAAAATTTAAAATTATCCAAACGTAAAATTAAATTCTTGATCATATCTTGCAGTGCACGTATAATAAGAGATAACCACCACAAGAAACAAGTTTAGGCCCTGTTTAATTTACTTCATTAAAGCCAAAAGTCTTATTATTTATTGTCACTCGGAGTCAAAAAGCCAATTGTAGTTTGTTTGGTAATGAAGCTAGCTCTTATTTATGGAAGAAGTCAATTGTCAAAAATCTACTTTTTTGGTAAAAAAAATATGTTTCCATGAGACATCAAATATAAGTTATTTATTTATTTTTTTTTGTTTTATTTAAATGAAAATCACCACCATAAGAACTGTCATCATCGTCATTTGCCACAACCACCGATTACCCGTCTGGACACCGGTCAACTAGCATAGCTTCCAGCCATCATTGACTGACGCCGCAAACGGTGCCACAGCGTCCGACATAATTACCCGTCACGGAAGTACTGAAAACAAGTTTTTTTAGTAGACAAATATATTTTTCCAACATAGGTCAAAATTAAAAAGAGCCTCTTTTTGGGTGTAGTAGAGCCAATTTTTTTTTTAAAGATATTAGGAGAAGTTAGAAAGGAGAAATGGCACACTTCGCAGCAAGTCAGATGAAAAATTATAAGCTCCGAGCCTCCCTTTTCCCCCTTTGTCCCCCCTCCAGATCTAGGGTTTCGGCACCCTCTCTTGACCTCCTCGGATGCCGGCGTTGGCTCCGAGGAGGCCGGGATCTTGACTGTGGTGTTTTTGTTAAGGGATATGCCCCCCTTCCTCACCCTTTGTGTATAGGGTCTCCTCCGGCAATTGGCTTTTTGTGATCGTCGTGCCAGAGACGTGAGGTAACCATTGGCTTTGATCGACGTCCCTTTTTCATCATCGGGGGCGCGATTCCTCGCCGCATACAGCCTGAGGAGTAGATCTCGCCCTGGCCCCCTTGATGGTGGTAGTGGTTTTTCGGATCGGTCTCTGCTGGCCTGTGCACACGGGTCCTGGTATGGAGGTGGAGGCAGCAGTCGAGGGGTGATGGTGTGCAGCTGCAGATCCATTAGATTTGGCCATGTTACCGGAGCCGGTGTCTTTCTTTTGGGCTGTAAGTTTTATTTTAGTTTTTCCCTCTTTTTGTTCTCTTGTTTTTCCCCATCGGTGGTGGTGGAGCTATGATCCGTTTGTGTGTGGTGGTTTATGCCGGTCCATGATGGCCGTTGTCCTCTAGTGGTTGTCCCGGGCGGGTGATAGTAACTCGGGACCTTGTTCCCTGGCCTTCTCTCCTCTGCCACCGTCAGGTGGTGCACTGTTGGCTTTCACCGAATGGGTTGGTTGTACTGCTTGTGCCGGCATGTAGCGCCTCCTGGAGCTCCGATTGTGAACTCCACCTTTGAAATACCAAAAAAAATAAAAGAAAATTATAAAAAGTCACATAACTGGCTCTAGTAGCGAGGGTTTCTCCTCATTCACCTTTTTTTTTATTTTTCTTACTTTCTTATTTTTTTTGGTTATATATTTATAGTTTAGCTAGGGTTAGAGGAAAATAATCTCCTAATAAATAAAATGTCAAAGCCTATGTCCTCATAAATAAAATGTCAAAGCTTTGAACTTTTTGATATAGAAGTAGCGCGACCACGATTAGCAAAGCCTGTTTGTGGGTTGCCTGTTGGTTTTGAAAAGCGTTAAAAGAGATCAACTTTTTTTTTTTTTTTGAGTGGTTAAAATCGAAGGTTCAGTTTTTGGCAAATGAAGACTAAGCAGAACAATAGTACTGGATGCCCTGACGAATTTTCCTGCAGCATACATGTTTTTCAGTTTCGGGGCAGCTATTTGACAACTTGTGAGATCTTCTTTGGGGATTCTCCATTGAGGGTGAAAAACAAAGAGTGATCGACTGGGATCGAGAGAGGAGGATTGTCTCCTTGAGATCCGTTGGAGGCGAGGAAGAAGAAGAGGGTTGTAGATCTCCCATCTAATTTTCTAGGGCTTCAAGGGCGGTGACCGACACCTGTAGAGGCAGGGCTTTTCGAACTTCATGAACAAACATATCGTGGGTCGTGTGGATTGTTTTCACTTTAACTTGTGGTTGTCATCCATGATTGTTTCTTCTATTTGGAGATCCAAAATCCTAGTCCACATCCGAAAGTGCAGGGAGATGGATCGACCTCGTTAGAGGTATTCCGTGCCAACAGTATAAAGGGTATTGAGAGACCCAACTAAGGGGGACGATGCTGTGTTATTTTGAGAGTTGTGACGACTAGGGTTTTCCAGAGAGAGTACTTTAGACGGGGATTCTCCATGGAGATGGGAATTCGCCAAAAGCGACTAGTCGCTTTCCGAAGACGAAACAGAAATATAAAGCCTAAAATCAATTCTATAATAAGTGCATTTACCCTGAATCAAGAAATCCCAACATCTCTCGAGAAGAGTTGGTTCTCTCAACAATAAAAAAAGAAGAAGCAAGATCTGAGTGAGAGATAGACTCATCTGGGAACTAATAAGATGATCAGATGCAAACTACTTTGTTTGAAATTTTGATCCTTTATTTGCTTGACAGAATTGATAGTAAGTAAGTTGAACAAATAGAGAAAGGAGCTCAAACTCGATCTTGTGGTAGACTGCCCTCCTAGGGAGCGCTTGGGCAACTAACTCGTGGGGCATGACATGTTGGTGGCTTCGTGATCTTAAGCCTTTGGTGTTGTTGTAGAAGAAGATGACATGAGTGCTTTGTAGAAGAAGAGATGTTACGTACGTATCGGGTAAGGTTCTGAATCATGGTATCAATCGTCCCCGAACTGGTATATATGTATCAGCCATTATGTACCAGTACCGACCAATATGGATCAATACCAATTGAGGTCACAAACCAAAAATACCAGTTCGTACCGGCCGGTATGGATCGATATGTACCGGTAACGGCCAGTATGGGCAAGTTTCGGGATCTGGGGTAATACCGGTCTCAACCCAGCCAAAACCGATACATACTAGTATTAGCCGGTTTTTGGAACCAAACTCGGGTGTACATCCTTTGTTTTCTTTCTAATAGTAAAGATCTCCCAAGTTCTGACGACGGTGGACATAAGCCTTGATTAAAGTTGGTTGGTTGGAGGATTAAGTCCTGGATGCCATTTCAACTCCATATAAACTGGTTGGGTGGCGCCACGAGTAGTCTGGGTGCGAGGATTAAAATGTGCGATGCGAAAGATATACAGTTGTTTATGGATGAAGTATAATCTTAATCCAATAATTAGGAAACTGATCTACAAATAAAATTAATGGTTGGATACATAGGATTTGAAGGTTAAACCCCAAAAGAATTCTTCACGAATAAAATGATCTGTCTATGAACAAAATGAAGCAGAGGGGAGCTCTCTTGGAAAATCATGCATAGTTGATGCCGGTACGATCATCCAATTTTTCTTCGAAGGCCCCTTCCATTAAATCTTGAAGGTTGCATGCAGCATGATTCCGTGGGCGCAGAGATCGAGCACTAATTAATGAACAAGATACGTAACGAGGAGGGCTACGAGCATCAGCACATAGGCTATCCCTTGATCGACCGCCTTGCCGTCGACACCGCGAGAGGGTGATGTTGGCTGGGCATGGGCGAGTTGCATCAGCCCCGACAGGAAGAAAGAGGCCAAGAACATAGCATATACTCTCGAAGAACTCATCTTAGTTGGGTTTTGAGCAAAAGAATCGAAGTAGAAGGGTGATAAATGATAATGGAGCTGATCAGTTGAGGAGAGGGATGGTGAAGATGAGTACTGAGCGGAGAGATGGTACATATATAGAGAGAGAAAGAGAGGTAGCTGATCAGGTGAGGAGAGGGTCAATGAAGGCGGGCAGTTTTGACCCAACCAGTCAAGGGTTAGGCTCCCGCGAAAACGTTACGAACGTGCATGTTTTATGTCCGAGAGTATGTCCCGTAGTATTTTCAGACAGCATTGATGACCCTTTCCTCACCTCATCACGTACGCCATGTAGAACTCACCACTATGTTCCAGTTTAATGCCTTCTTGATCAACAGAGGCGGCCCAACGACCCGTACTTGCCCTTGCTGACCTCTCTATCTCTCGTTCGCTCTCTCTCTCTCTCTCAAAACAAGAGCTTGGAGAGCTGAGTTCCTTGATAGTTGTTGCTCTCCTCTTTGTGGCTTTCTTCCTGTCGGGGCTGATGCAAATCGCCCATGGGCAGGCTACATCGCCCTCTCGGAGGGTCGACGGCAAGGCGATCGATCAAGGGATAGCTTACGTGCTAATGCTCGTAGCCCTCCTCGTCACGTATCTTGTTCATTAATCTATGTTTAAGGAGGAATCATGCTTCGTACAACCATCTAGAGCATAAACTATATGTTATTTCTAGTGAGAGATCGAGTTCTATAGAGAGTATTGGCCGCATTGTATATGTAGACATTCATTCTATCTGTGAATACTATCAAAATATATTCAATGATTCTTGAAAACATTTGCCCTTTATATCTGACGTGTCCATGTAGATACCAGTGTGCTGATTGGTATCATATCACATTCTGAGATCAAAGTTGTCAACAGCTATTGCTTGATAAGAGCATCCACATTAATGGAAACTTGATAGTGTGTCATCATCAAGGATGCACAATATATTGGGTTTGGCCCAATGAAATCCACACACACAGGGAAGAAGGAATTATCTGTCAAACGCGTGTACACGATCTGGAGGTAGGTCGTTCGCACGACCTAGAGGCAGATCATACCCACGACTTGTCCAAGTTGTGCGCACAGTCAATCAGCAGGAAAGTCGGGCGAGTAACTTCATAGCCGAACGTGCACACGACATCCCGAGCGTGCGCACGACCCGGCTTGGGCTGGCCCGTGGGATTGAGTTGTTTCGGTCAGATTTAGTTGGGTTTTTTGTCTTATAGATATGTACGTGCTTGCTCTCACATTTAAGGGATGCAATGGCTGCTCTAGGATAAGTTTGAAAAATATGGGAAATCATTAGCGACGGCTGCATGGTGCTCGAGATCGTCTATGAGGAAGAAGTTTCACCAACGAGAAAAGAAGGATCCGGGGGGTGCCAGTGCGGTGCTCCCCTCGGGCTCTTGGTGGCTCTAAGGCGATGGTGACATGGTAAAGTGCGACATCTCTGTAGAGGATTTAGAGACTAGATTGAAGAATGGAGAGAGAAGGGAATCCAGGTCTAGGGTTTGCCACAAGGAGAGAAGAGCGAGGAAGGAAGGAAGAGAGAAAGAGAAGGTGATGGAGAAGGAAGAAAAAAGGAAAGAGGAAGACGATACGGTGTGTAGATCATCTTCCGAGACGTTCTTCGATATGTCTACCTCGGCTTCTACTTTGGGGCTTTCATCTCTTGTCGTATCCTCTGGTAACTCTTGTCGTGGGTTTGTTCTGTGAGAGGAATCAACGAAAGGTTTTGCTAGGGTCCGACAAATAGTGACCAATTGTTTGTTATCTCTTGATCGCTGACAATCCAAATCGTTGATAGCCAATGATATTCTATAGTTCGTACTGTTCTGTGTTGCTTCGTGTTCTCTGTGCTGGTTGTTAGGAGTGATCTCCGTGGGCTCCTATTATTCGATCCACAGCACGACGCTTCCAATTACACTCAGCAGATCACCTCGTACGGTGTGTGCGCAACAATGAGATCCAGTCTTGTTATCCAGCCAACATAGTGGATATTGAGACCCCGAATCCCAACATAATACTCGGTGAAACATAATCTAGCTTCCACCTGGAATTATAAAATGGCCATTGAAATGTTGGTAGATCCTTGGCTTTGCAATGCAAAAGCAGCTATACCGTGATAAGAAAAGTCTGTTACTGGGCCAAACACAAGGCTTGTGATCACCAGTGGCCAGCATATACATCGTGACTGTGGATTCCGCATCGCTTTGGCCTAGGAGCTATCAGACTTTTACTACGGGCCCTCTTTGTTACTAGAGCAGAGTCGATCCCCCCAAGCATATGAATTTGTGTAAAGTTTCTATTCATATTAGGATGAAAAGTTGAAAAAACAGGTTGGCTGAGTAGCTAGCATTTTTTATGGGTCCTCTAGACTCTTGGATACCTGCCATCGATCTCGCAAAATCAGCTTGTGAGGGAAGGTTCAAGGCGGGTATATTAAGACTATTAGATGTAGTGTGTTAGTATTCTATTAGTCCCACCTCGGTTGTGGTAATGTAAAGGTGTGCGTTCTCTCTCTCTATATAAGGAGAGGTAGTCTTATGTAATGAATACACATAATAAAGAGATAATAAAAGGAGCTTTTCTCCCCAAACCTATTCTCTCTCCCTCTCTCTTCGTAACATGGTATCAGAGCCAGGTTAAGGTTTCAGAGACCCTATCTCTGGCCTCGGCCTCCCCGGTCGCCGCATGCGACCTCGGGGAGGCCGGGTATAGTAATTAATTTTTCCTTCTCCACCTTCATTGTGATCATGTGTGCGTGATCCCGCGTGCAACCCACAATCACCTCCCATCGGGTCCGGCCACCTGCGCTCATCGCCCGTACCAGATCCAGCATCTAACGCCCGTTAAGCTTCTCTGCGCTCGTTCTCGTCTTGCCGGCTATCGAAGCCCGTAGTTGTTTGATCCGGCCGCCTCGATGTCCTGCGCTCGTAATCTGATCTCAGCCCTACGCCATCGTTCGCTCCTGCAGCGCCCGCAACCCTCCAGTGTGCATTGTCATGGCCTCCCTGGTCGCTGACTACCACCTCCTGCGTGCCTTGTCCCAGATCCGACCGAACGCCTCCTGCGTGCACTATCCCAGATTCGACCGACCGCCACCTCCTACGCACCGATCTGTTTCAGATTCGGTAACCTCTGTGATCTGCGCAGCTCGCCGTCTGGCCAGCCACGCCCCTTGGCCACTCGTGCCCTCCTTTGCTGCACGTCGTCCGGCCTTGTCTCCCGATCCCGCACCCGTCGGCCAGCTACCCGGCCCTACATCCAAACCCCGACCCGCCGCCCGGCCCTACATCCCGATCCCGGCCCTACTCTGTGCCGTGAGCCCCTGCGTCGCCTCGCCTCCGACCCCCGACCTCACTTCTAGCCTCCCCTGTCATTGATCGCCTGACCTCTGCGTAGATCTGTGCCCTTGTGCCCCTGCGCCAGAGGGGCGCCAGCTTCCTTCCCTCGCACCGACCACATCTTCGACCCCCCTCGCGCTAGCCTATGATCTTCTCTCTCCCGACCAGATTTCTCTCTCTATCCCTCTTTTCTCTCCCATCTCTGACTTTCTTTCTATTCCCTCTTTTATTCCATTCTCTCTCTCTATTGCCTTTTTAAATCTCAACTGTCCATGGTCCATCCCTCTCTTGTCTTGCAAGCATCTCTCTCCCCTCTCTAAGATTTCAGGTCACGCACCCCCCTTTCGAGATTTCTCTGTTCTGTGATTTCTCTCTCTCTCTCTCTAGATGATCACAGTCATCTGATTTGCATTGGACGGTTGTTTTTTACGATCTGCCGCTCTGAACGGCTGTGGTTTGCAGATCTGATACATCAGACTGCTGTGGTCCCCCTCCGGATCTGTCTCCTCCCTCACTACAAGAAATATGTTCTTTACTGACGGAAATTTCTATTTCCGTCGGTAATAATATACATTTTACCGACGGGAACCATAATTTCCGTCGGTATTATAACTAAGATTTTTTTTAATTTTTTTGCATATTTATTACCGACGGTGATATACTATCCGTCGGTAAAACATGTTGTACCGACGTAAATTTTATTTTCGTCGGTATAATGACTTTATACCTACAGAAATCAAACATCTGTCGGTAACATGCATTTTACCGACGGACCATAATTTACCGTCGGTATTATGACTTTCTACCGACGGTAAAATAATGTCCGTCGGTAAAAATTAACGACGAAACTCAGAATTTTTACCGGCTCTCTGGAAAAAATAGAATCCTGAGTTTCGTCGTAGAGTTTTACTGACGGACATTAAATTACCGTCGGTATAAAGTCATAATACCGACGGTAAATTAATGTCCGTTGGTAAAAATCGATGACGAAACTCAGGGTTTTTTTCGGCTCTCTAGAAAAAATGGAACCCTGTGTTTAGTCATCGATTTTTACCGACGTGCATTAATGTACCGTCGGTATTATGACTTTATACCGACGGTAATTTAATGTCCATCGGTAAAAACCCTGCGTTTTTACACCCCCAACGAGCCCTTTCTCTTTCTGTTTCGACCTAACCACGCGTCCCTCTCCTCCGGCCCTCTCTCTCTCTTTCTCTATTTCCTCTCCCCCTCCTCGGCGTCCCTTCCCTCTCTCTCTCGATCTAATCCCTCCCTCCCGGCCACCCATCCCCCTCCCGACCTCCCCCCCTCCCCGGCCTCCCGGCCCTCTCTCTCTCTCTATTTCCTCCCCCCTCCCCAACCTCCCTTCCCCCCCTCTCTCTCTCTCTCTACTTCCTCCCCTCCCTTCTCTCTCTCTCTCTCTCTCGATCTAAACCCCCCCTCCGGCCGGCCACCCATCCCCTCCCTTGCACCTCCGGCCACCCCTCCCCTCTCTCGCGCCACCGACTACGACGCCAGTGCTCCTCCTCCTCCTCAAGGCTTGCCGACCATCTCTGGTGAGCTCCTCCTCCTCCCTTTCCCCCTTAGTTTAATTTGTTCCAAATTGTATCCTAAAGTTTGAAATGTTAGCACAATACCCCTTTTGTCATCTACTTAATTCCCTCATTTGATAATTTTTATCTTATCAAAACTGAATTGAATGGGGGGAATGGGGGGCAAATTCTAGTTTTTAGACTAGGGTTAAGTCATTATGAAGTTTGAAATGTTTGCACAATACCCCTTTTGTCATCTACTTAATTCCCTCATTTGGTAATTTTTATCCTATCAAAACTGAATTGAATGGAAGAATGGGGGGCAAAATGTAGTTTTTAGACTAGGGTGAGCGTCGGTTTTGTCGGTTGGTTTCGGTATCGGTTTTGTCGGTTTTATTTTTTTCAGTTTACGAAAAATCAAAACCGAAACTGAAACCGAAACCGAAACTGAAATAGTCGGTTTTTGTCGGTTCGGTGTGATATGAGGTATATATACTAAAGCCATAAATCGACTCGAGCGACAGAGAGAACCGTCAGACCCCAAGTGTTTACTTGACGAGGGTCCCTGACTTGTTGACTTACTGTCGCATAACTTCGGTGCAATGCCTAGCATTCGGACTATCAGCAGTTCAAATGTTGGCCACCAACCCTAGGTTTACTATGTGACTAGTCTACTCATCATAATACACTCATCCATTAGGGATGTGGATGGCCTGTAGAAGTTTCGGTTCGGTATTCTATACCGGTCGGGAACCGAAACTTAAATTGTGCGGAGTCTTATAACATTGTTTGAAATTACTTCAGGTGTTGTATAGCCAGATAGACAAAGATGTCTTTGATCGATAAGAATTGGATGCGTAATTCGAATCGCATGAGCCAAGAGTACAGAGAAGGAGTCAGGAAATTTCTGGATTTTGCATTTGAGCATCTTGCACCGCTTGATGGGAAAATTATGTGTCCCTGTTTAGACTGCGGAAGGGTGACTAGGAAGGTTCGAGAGGAATGTGAGGTTGATCTGGTAATGCGTGGCATTGACATTAGCTATACCCGTTGGTTCTCGCACGGTGAGGAGCTAGATGCAGTCCCCATGGCAGCTCACTGTGAAACTGCAAATACAGTGATCGCTGATGATAATATTAATACAGACGATGACGATGACATGCAAGGTATGATACATGATTTGCAAGGTGAAATAGGCACGAAAACTCCGTCAGGTGATCAGCCCAATATTGAAGCGGACAAGTTCTACAGATTGCTTAAGGATGCCAAACAATCTCTATACCCGGGGTGTGAGAAGTTTTCAAAACTCTCTTTCACTGTAAAGCTTCTTCATTTGAAGTGCCTCAATGGTTGGAGTAATAAGTCATTTAATATGTTGGTAGAGTTGCTGAAAGAGGCTTTTCCTATAGGTGAGATAGTACCGAAATCATTCTACGAGGCAAAGAAGACAATTAAAGATCTCGGTCTGGGTTATGAGAAAATTGATGCATACGTGAACGATTGTATGTTGTACCGAAAATAGTACGAACATACGCGGTCATACCATATATGCGGACCAACGAGATATAAAGAGACGGATGCCAAGTCTAGTACCAATCGAAAAAAGAAAAATATATCTGCAAAGGTTCTCCTATACTTCCCGCTTAGGGACAGGCTTCAGAGGTTGTTTATATCATCGAAGACTGCTAAGCACATGAGGTGGCATGCACGAGAACGTACAGATGACGGGGTTATGAGACATCCGGCCGACTCTCTAACGTGGAAAGATTTTGATCATGCCTATCCTGAATTCGCATGTGAAGTTCGTAACGTCAGGTTAGGGCTTGCTAGCGATGACTTCAATCCCTTTGGGAATATGAGTGTGTCGTACAGCATTTGGCCAGTTGTCCTAGTTCCATATAATTTACCTCCCTGGATGTGCTTAAAAAAGCCATACACAATGCTCTCCTTGCTCATTCCCGGACCCAGGTCGCCTGATAATGATATTGATGTTTACTTGCAGCTGTTGATTGAGGAGTTGAACGAGTTATGGGAAGTTGGGGCCGATACGTATGATGCCTCGTCGTGCAAGAATTTTTGGATGCATGCGGCACTTCTATGGACCATCAACGATTTTCCTGCATATGCCAACTTATTCGGGTGGAGTACTAAAGGAAAATTAGCGTGCCCTACATGCAATAAGGAGACAGATTCATTACGGTTGAAGAATGGAGGCAAGTTCTGTTATATGGGTCATCGAAGATTCCTTGTTGACAGCCATAAGTGGAGGCAGAACAAAAGAGCGTTCAACGGCAAGAAGGAATTTGCAAAGGCCCCGGAGCAGCTTTCGGGGGTAGAAGTCTTGTGCGAATTGGATCAGCTTGATGCCGTGGCACTTGGGAAAGGTAAAAAGAAGAGAACGTATGAAGATTCTACGCGTGAGCATAACTGAAAGAAGAAGAGTATTTTCTTTAAACTACCGTACTGGAACAGTCTACTCTTGCGGCATAACTTGGATGTCATGCATATCGAGAAAAATATATATGACAACATTATAGGAACACTGCTGAATCTCGACAGTAAGACGAAGGATAATCTTAAATCTCATCTCGATCTTAAGGAGTTGGGCATCCAAAAATCACTTCATCCCCAAGAGATTGGGGATTAGTATGTGTTGCTAGTTGCATGCTACACCATGAGCTCACAGCAAAAGGCAGCCTTATGTGCATTTCTACGGTCGGTAAAAACGCCAGACGGTTATTCTTCGAATATCACACGATACGTGCAAGAGAACAGCCGGAAGTTGTCTGGATTAAAGAGCCACGATTGTCATGTTCTTATGCAGCGATTGCTATCTCTTGCTATATGTGGGAATTTAACCGAACAGGTGTCCGGTCCGTTAATTGAGCTCAGTACTTTTTTCAGACAGTTGTGCTCGAAGGTACTTAGACTGGACCAACTTGATCAGATGGAGAGGGATATTGCGATCACATTATGCAAGCTAGAGATGATATTTCTACCTTCCTTCTTTGATGTCATGGTGCATTTGACCGTTCACTTGGCAAATAAGGCAAAACTTGGCGGCCCAGTTCATTACCGCTGGATGTATTTTATCGAGAGGTAATCATCTCGTCTCATTTTTTAATGTATTTGATCGTTCTTGATGTATTTATCCATAATTATTTTTCTCAAATTAGGTACTTGTGAACATTGAAATTATATGTTCGTAATAGAAGTCGTCCAGAGGGATCAATTGCTGAAGGATACCTAGCAGAAGAATGTCTAACATTCTTCTCAAGATACCTACATGGTATAGACACGCGATTCAATCAACCTGAGCGGAACTATAACGGTGGTCCAATAGACTTCGATGGGGGTCTGTCTATATTTGCCGAAATGGGTAGACCTGTAGAAGGAGGCAAAACCCTTCGATTGTCTGTAGATGAGATTCAACAGGCACATATGTATGTGTTGCGCCAATGTGATAAAGTGTGGCCATTCATTGAGTAAGCATTTTACGATCATTTACTCATTCTTTCAGTCCATTCATTAAGTATATGTGCTAATTATAATCTAATTCAAACCTGTAAAACAGGAAGCATAAAGCCATCATTAATAATCGGGGTACTCGAAATGCTCCACAAATTCATGATCGTGAATTCCCATCATGGTTCGAGAAACACGTAAGTATTCACATTATTACTGAAGTTTATTGACATCCATTACCGAACAATAATTATGTGTTCATATCATGAATGTCATGTGGTTATTATAGGCACAAGAGCTGCACGACAACCACGATCCGCTGATGAATGAGGATCTCTGGCGCTTATCTTGTAGTCCTTTGTAAGACGCAATATCGTACGATGGTTATATCGTGAACGGTTATAGATTTTGGACGAAAGATAGTGAAAAATCACGAAGAACACAAAATAGTGGGGTTGTCGTCAACAGTCAGCAAGAAGAATTAGGAAATATCGACTTCTACGGCGTCCTCAACGAGGTTCTCGAGATTAAATTCCTTGGCCAAAATCGGATCGTATTATTCAAATGCGATTGGTATGATATTAATAATCGCAGGACTGGTTATAATGTCGATAAATACGGTTTTATCAGCATCAACACTGGCAAGAGATTGAATATCTAATATCAAGATCCATTCATTCTTGCCTCTCAAGCGGAACAGATATTTTATGCACAGGATAATACCTCTCCAGGTTGGCAAATTGTAGTCAGGTCACCACCCATAGATTTTTATAACATGGGAGACAAGGATGCGGGGGTCGTCGATGATGATTTGGATGCATATCAGAATGATGAGATAATCATTGTCGATGCAGTCCACGACGAAAATAAAAAGGTCGACAATATAAACTGGACAGCGAATGCAGATCAAATGATAGAAGAGGGATGCGATGAGAGTGACAGAGTTGAGACACAAAATGACTAGACCGTATGTAAATCAAATTGTTTCATATTTAAATCAAATTGTTTCATATATAAATCATATTGTTTCATATGTATATCATATTATTTTATACGGTTTCATATGTAAATCAAACTGTTTCATATGTAAATCATACCGTTTCATATGTAAATCAAACAGTTTTATATTGTTTCATAAATCATATTGTTTCATATGTAAATCAAACTGTTTCATATTGTTTCATATGTAAATCTTACTGTTCCATATGTAAATTAAAGTGTTTCAGATGACATCACGGTCGAGGGTTCGTAGAGGCAGGGGTGGGGTAGCTCGGAGCACTCCGGTTGCCACCCCAGGGTCCGAGGCCGAGCCGTCCGGATCTGGTAGTGCTGTTCCTCTTTCCACACCAGCTCCTGTTGTGGTCGCAGCCTCCGGAGCTTCGAGCAGTGCTCAGCACTCGGCACAGCGTCTACGCCCACAGATAATGTTTAGATCTAACATTTTATACATATTGTAAATACTTGTTCAGTACTGATGTATATTTTATTTGCAGGGTCGAGGATCACCAGGCACGTAGGTGACCGGGGCGTGACGACGGCCCGACGCTTGTCGACCTTACGCGAACTGCTTTCCCTAAAGTGGAGCGGCAAGACCTTTGTGGGCGAGCACGCTTCTGATGCCGCCACGTGGGTCGGTATGATAGTACGGGAGGAGAGGAATGCCCCGATTGTGGGGTTAAGGGGGTGGAAGAACATTGATGCATCCTATAAGGAGAGGATGTATCAGGTGTTTTTGGTACGTTAGTTTCATTAAAGTATTTTAGAATAATATCGTACTTCTTTATAATTTGATTTGATAAAATGACTTGTTTCTAAATTGATTTTACAGGAAAAATTTAAATGGGAGAACATGGAAATCGACACCCATCGGGAGGACTTGTGGAAGATGGTGGGTGAGCAGTACAGGGATTACCGTCACGAGCTCTACCAGCTCTACGGTTACTTGGTCGGCCAGCCGGCTGAGGAGTTACAGGCTCCGGCCATGACGAGAGACACGCCATCGCTACACGTTTTACAGTTTTTGGTCGCTCATTGGGCCACCCCTCACTTTCAGGTATAATTATTATTTTATTGATTCGTACTTGTTTTAATGTTATACTAAAAATTTGTATTGATGTTTCAAAATTTAATCGATTGACACAGGCGAGTTTACGTAAAGGCAAGCAGAATAGAAATGCCTCGACGACACCTGCTCAAGTGAAGGGGAGGACCTCCATGCCCCAGCTTGCCCAGCAGCTGGTAAATGATACAAACATTGTTATTATTTAAAGCTATATATATGTTATATTAACTCATCTATTTATTTTATATGTCCAACAGACACAGTCCTTGGGCCACGAGCCTATGAGGCCTCTAGGAGGCGGCGTACCGATGGAGCATTTATGGACGATAGGGTTGCCTCGCAAGTGGTAAGTAATTAAATTACTGTTAATATATTCGTATACGTATGCCATAAAATATCATTGAATATCATTGGTTGTTTTCATATAGGAGAAAATACGACTTCTGGTGACCCCGTCGGGCGAGACCGGCTCCTCCTCCAGCTCAGTATCTGTCGACTCAGCGATGGATACTATGCTCAGACCTGCCACGCACGGTCGTGTCCTCTGTACGGGCCTTGGAGTCACACCCTCCTCCTACTTTGGACGAGAGGGTATGCGCTCGAGGGCACGGGACACCCAGACCGGTGATATCACGCAGTTGCAGTCTGCGCTAGACGCAGAGCGAGAGCAGAGGCAGGCCCTCGAGTAGAGGGTTGAGGCGGAGAGGCAGGCCCTCGAGTGTAGGGTTGAGGCAGAAAAGAAAGCCCTCGATGAGGAAAGAGAAGCTCGCAGGGAACTGAAGCATCGGCTTAATGACTACATAAGCCGGTCTAGCGGTGGGTCATGCTCAAGATCAGGTACTTACTAATCTTTATAATATTTGTAAAAAATATGAATCTTACTAATTTGAGATTAGATCATATTATCACACTTATGATTTTCCAATACTTAGACTCTAAATCGGTGAATCGGAGCGTAAATTGTTAAAATATCCAATTAAAACTCGCTCGCAAGTCCGAAATACTGAATAATTCCAATTTCGAATTATCGAATGCCGATCCGATTATGATCCGATCGAATCCAAACCTATTTCAAATCCGAAACACGCTAATTTATGATTTTCCAACACTTAGACTCTAAATCGGTGAATCAGATCGTAAATTGGTCAAATATCCAATTAGAACTCGCTCGCAAGTCCGAAATACAGAATAATTCTAAGTTCGAATTATCGGATGCCGATCCAATGACGATCCGATCGAATCCAAACCTATTTCAAATCCGAAACATGCTAACTTATGATTTTCCAACACTTAGACTCTAAATCGGTGATTCGGATCGTAAATTGGTCAAATATCCATTTAGAACTCGCTCGCAAGTCTGAAATACGGAATAATTCCAAGTTCGAATTATCGGATGCCGATCCGATGATGATCCGATCGAATCCAAACCTATTTCAAATCCGAAGCACGCTAACTTATGATTTTCCAACACTTAGACTCTAAATCGGTGAATCGGAGCGTAAATTGTTCAAATATCCAATTAGAACTCGCTCGCAAGTCCGAAATATGGAATAATTCCAATTTTGAATTATCGAATGCTGATCCGATGACGATCTGATCGAATCCAAACCTATTTCAAATCCAAAACACGCTAACTTGTGATTTTCCAACACTTAGACTCTAAATCGGTGAATCGGATCGTAAATTGGTCAAATATCAAATTAGAACTCGCTCGCAAGTCCGAAATACGGAATAATTCCAAGTTCGAATTATCGGATGCCGATCCGATGACGATCCGATCGAATCCAAACCTATTTCAAATCCAAAACACGCTAACTTATGATTTTCCAACACTTAGACTCTAAATCGGTGAATCAGAGCGTAAATTGTTCAAATATCCAATTAGAACTCGCTCACAAGTCCAAAATACAGAATAATTCCAAGTTCTAATTATCGGATGCCGATCCGATTACGATCCAATCGAATCCAAACCTATTTCAAATCCGAAACACGCTAACTTATAAATTTCCAACACTTAGACTCTAAATCAGTGAATCGGATCGTAAATTGGTCAAATATCCAATTAGAACTCACTCGCAAGTCCGAAATACGGAATAATTCCAAGTTTGAATTATCGGATACCGATCCGATAACAATTCGATCAAATCCAAACCTATTTCAAATCCGAAACATGCTAACTTATGATTTTCCAACACTTAGACTCTAAATCGGTGAATCAGATCGTAAATTGGTCAAATATCTAATTAGAACTCGCTCGCAAGTCCGAAATACGGAATAATTCCAAGTTCAAATTATTGGATATCGATTCGATAACGATCCGATCGAATCCAAACCTATTTCAAATCCGAAGCACGCTAACTTATGATTTTCCAACACTTAGACTCTAAATCGGTGAATCGGAGCATAAATTGTTCAAATATCCAATTAGAACTCGCTCGCAAGTCCGAAATACGGAATAATTCTAATTTCGAATTATCAAATACCGATCCGATGATGATCCGATCGAATCCAAACCTATTTCAAATCCGAAACACGCTAACTTGTGATTTTCCAATTGGTCAAATATCCAATTAGAACTCGCTTGCAAGTCCGAAATACGGAATAATTCCAAGTTCGAATTATCGGATGCCGATCCGATGACGATCCGATCGAATCAAAACCTATTTCAAATCTAAAACACGCTAACTTATGATTTTCCAACACTTAGACTCTAAATCGGTGAATCGTAGCGTAAATTATTCAAATATCCAATTAGAACTCGCTCGAAAGTCCGAAATACGAAATAATTCCAAGTTCTAATTATCGGATGCCGATCCGATGATGATCCGATCGAATCCAAACCTAGTTCAAATCCGAAACACGCTAACTTATGATTTTCCAACACTTAGACTCTAAATCGGTGAATCGGATCGTAAATTGTTCAAATATCCAATTAGAACTCACTCGCAAGTCCGAAATACGGAATAATTCTAAGTTCGAATTATCGGATGCCGATCCGATGACGATTCGATCGAATCCAAACCTATTTCAAATCCGAAACACCCTAACTTAAGATTTTCCAACACTTAGACTCTAAATCGGTGAATCGGATCATAAATTGGTCAAATATCCAATTAGAACTCGCTCGCAAGTCCGAAATACGGAATAATTCCAAGTTCGAATTATCAGATGCCGATCCGATGACGATCCGATCGAATCCAAACCTATTTCAAACCCGAAACACGCTAACTTATGATTTTCCAATACTTAGACTCTAAATTGGTAAATCAGAGCGTAAATTGTTCAAATATCCAATTAGAACTCGCTCGCAAGTCCGAAATACGGAATAATTCCAAGTTCTAATTATCGGATGCCGATCCGATGATGATCCGATCGAATCCAAACCTATTTCAAATCCGAAGCACGCTAATTTGTGATTTTCCAATACTTAGACTCTAAATCGGTAAATCAGAGTGTAAATTGTTCAAATATCCAATTAGAACTCGCTCGCAAGTCCGAAATACGGAATAATTCCAATTTTGAATTATCGAATGCCGATCCGATTACGATCCGATCGAATCCAAACCTATTTCAAATTCGAAACACGCTAACTTATTATGATTTTTCAACACTTAGACTCTAAATCGGTGAATCGGATCGTAAATTGGTCAAATATCCAATTAGAACTCGCTCGCAAGTCCAAAATACGGAATAATTCTAAGTTTGAATTATCGGATGCCGATCCGATGATGATCCGATCGAATCCAAACATATTTCAAATCCGAAACACGCTAACTTATGATTTTCCAACACTTAGACTCTAAATCGGTGAATCGGAGCGTAAATTGTTCAATATCCAATTAGAACTCGCTCGGAAGTCCGAAATACGGAATAATTCCAAATTCTAATTATCGAATGCTGATCCGATCGAATCCAAACCTATTTCAAATCCGAACCTATTTCAATCGTAGCGTAAATTATTAAAATATCCAATTAGAACTCGCTCGCAACTTCGAAATATGAAATAATTCTAAGTATGAATTATCGGATGCCGATCCGATCGAATCCAAACCTATTTCAAATCCGAAACACGCTAACTTATGATATTTTAACGCTTAGACTCAGTTATAGATATAAACTATTTTTTTAACAAATACATGTTAATTGCAGGAGCCGGGCGGCGCCAAGGGATGAGAGCATCAGCATTGGTGGCGGGCCGCGTGGGGTGGTTGAGATAGGGCATGCTGATTCTCTCAGTTTTGGATTGTGTAAAAATTATTTTGTGATATGTGGTTATTTTTTGTTCTTGTCTATAATTGTCGGGTATTGTGGTAATATTTGATAATTTGCTATAATATTTTATAAATTTAGGTAATATTTGATAATTTGCAGTAATATTTTATATATTGTGGTAATATTTGATAAATTATGGTAATATATTGTGGTATTGCTGTAAATCTCAGGAATTAAATAACATTATTTTGGTAATTTTATTAAAAAAAATATACTTTTTATCGATGAAAATTAAATATTCCGTCGGTAATAATCTTTTTATTTTTTAAAAATTATTAATAAATTTTTGACGGATTATATATATCCGTCGGTAATATATTTATAATTACCGACGGTAAGGTATATATCTGTCGGTAATATATATATAATTACCGACGGTAAATATAATAACTGTCGGTAATAAGCTTATATATTGCCGACTGATAATTATTATCTGTCGGGAATAATATATTATATTTATTATTAATTGTTCAAATATTATCGACGGCTATAATATTACCGTCGGTATTAATTATTATTACCGACGGAAATATTTAGTCTGTCGCATCTTTTTCCCGACACCTTTTTTCCCGACAGACTAGCGACGAAAATCTATTCCGTCGCTATAAATTATTACCGACGGAAAATTAATATTACCGATGGATATTGTTCGTCGATAAAAACTGTTTTTTTTATACTGCCTCTCTGCTGAACTTGGCCGCCCAATCCCGGTCCTGTCGCACCTAGCTGCCTATCTCTGGCATGATCTCAGCACGCCTACAACCTGCCGGACTCCACCTACTCTGCGCTTGTCTATCCTTGCGCTCTACCGGTCGATCTCGGCACGCCTGCAACCCGCCGGACTCCTCCTGCTTTGCGCCCGTCTATCCCTGCGCTCTACTAGTCGATCTCGGCACGCCTGCACCCCGATAGACTCCACTTGATTTGATTGAAGTCAGGGCTTCGCTTTGAGCCAAATATAGAGCCCTTAAATCTGACATGCACCATCGACCACCAAAGGCTAGCTCGGCCTGCACAGGTGTTCTGACCCTTCCAGCCTGCTTGACTTTCGTCAAGGGTACTCAACATCCATGGCATGAGAGACTGATCCCCCTCATTCAAAACCTTCAAAATCAACTGTCTAACCTTGATGGGGAGGAGCAGAGCCTAGCTCCTAATCTGCTGGAGGACTACACTATTCTTGATTTAGCTTTGGCTATCGGTTTTTCCATTAAGAGGAAGGATTGAGCACTTTCCTAGCATAGATCCGTGAATTAGAAAGATCGAGGGCTTCAAAGTCTTAAGACCTAGGGGTCTTTTGTTTTTCTTGTTTGTAGCACAAGGCGATTTTGTTAGCCCGTGTTGGATGCGGTTGCACCTTGGGTGTTGGTGCCTCTTAGGCATAGTCTGTACAATCTTTTTCATTTAATTAACTGGTAGGGGTCAAGGCTGAACCCCCCCCCCCCTAATTTCATTGAGAGAGATTCTCTAAAAAAAAAAAGTTTCATGAGTTTTGGTGAAACTTTATTTGTACAGTTTTATATGCAAAAGTTGTACTAATTAAGCAAGTGTGTATTTATTTATACTGGTCAAACTCTATTAACCAAACAATTCTAAATGAGGTTTTCCCCAGAATGGCCCCCCAAACTCTGTCATATTGCTGGAAATAGACCCAGATGCTTTTTGCATTATTTTTTTGACTATTTTTTTTTTGTTTTGGACTAAAGTACCTCCGAGGCTTATAACGGAATTCACTCCCAATTTCAAAGGGATTTGACTCTGCTTCAATGATGATCTGTCTCCTCTTTCGATCTCTAACGCTTTAGAAAGAGACACGTAGTGCATCCCATTTTAATGGTCACTATCGGCCACCATCCACCATCGTCGTTGTTAGCCACCACCCCCACCGACCACCGGTTGCTCGCCGCTGCCACCCCTGTCGGCCACCACCCGCAATAGCCGATGGGGTAGCGAGGGTGGTGGCCAGCTACATTGGCGGTGGGTGGTGGCCGATAGGGCGTTAGCCATGCCGAACTTGTCTCTGGCTCTCATTTTCATCTCCCATTTCATCGCGACATGTCGTAGAATACGTCGGTGCATTTTATTGCATTGGCGCGGTAGAATATATCGGCGCATCAGTGAAATGCTCTGGCACACATGGGTCGGCGCATCGATGAAATACTTCAGATCATTTCACTGATGTACCTGTGTGCCGACGCATTTCGCTGCCGATGCATTTCACTGATGGGTGCATTTCAATGGCTACGATTGGACCATGGTATGAACCTAGCCTATGGGGATGCCACCACCAGCTGCCATCATTGTGGCGTTCCAAACTTGCCTCCAAATCTCATTTCCATCTCTCATTTTTTTCTTCTTGCTTACTATTTTTACATTACATCCATCCAATATTTCATTAAAAGCTACTGATAGTGCACACTTCATTTTATGCTCAACTCTGGATAATCTCGTAGAGGATCACCCGAGGTTCGCAATGCCTCCAAAATCACTGAATTCCGATGAGAAACTAATAAGATACATCATGCCGAAATTACCTCCGGCTCTTATTTTTATCTCACATTTTACTTTGTTGCCGCAGTAGAATACGCCGGAGCATTTCACTGTGGGCCGCAATAGAATGTGCAAGCTGGAGCATTTCACTGCTAGATGCAGTAGAATGTGCCGACGAATTTCACTGCAGGCCGCATAAGAATACGCCGGCGCATTTCATCGCGGTCCGCAGAAGAATGTGCCGGCACATTTCACTACGGTCTGCAGTAGAATGCGTCCGCGCATTTCACTCGTCGATGCATTCACTACGAACCACAGTAGAATGTGCAGGAGCATTTCACTGTACAACGCAGTAGAATGCATCGGAACATTTCACTTCAGGTCGCAGTAGAATGCGTCGGCACATCTTTATTGATGCTCCGGTGCATCTTCACTAATGTGCTCGTCATATATCATCGACCACCGGCGGACACCTCTCGTCGATGATGCCAGCCAATCGGCCACCACCCACTATCATCGTCGGCGGGCACTGAACACTGGTTCCCTGCCGTTGTCGCCGCTTTGTCGGCCATACTTGCGGTGGCCAATGGGGTAGCAAGGGTGGTGGCCAGTGGCGATGGCGATAGATGGTGGCCGATGAGGCGTCAGCCATGCTGAACTTGCCTCAGACTCTCATTTCCATTTCTTTCACTATTTTTTACATTACATCCATCCAATCTTTCATTTAAACATTTTGGAGGTACTAACTTTATTTTATCCTTGTCTCTAGATGATATTGTAGAGGATCACCCGAGGATTGCAATGCCTAGCTCCAAAATCACTAAATTCTAATGAGAAATAAAGAAGGTGCACTGTGCCAAACTTGCCTCCGACTCTCATTTCTTACCGCCTACAACCACCACCGGCCATCGTCCGCTCGCCACCTGCTCGACAGCAAGGACTCACTAAATACTTTATGCTATGTAAGGACATCAAGGATGAAAAATAACATCATCCTAACGATCTCCGGTGACAAGAGGCAGTTGAAGTGAGAAAATTCAAATGGAGAAGATGAAAATTTGTTTTATTTGTTTTGTTTAGTCTTTAAGGGTAAAATGGTCACAAAAATTTAACAGCTGTTCGGAAGTGACATTTGGCACTTGTTGAGGCCTAGAAAAGTAATGCAAAAAGCAACCTAGTTTATTTCCATTAATGTGTGAGTTGGGGGCCTTTATGAAAAAAACCAAATTCTAAATTGTTTGATACCCCTGATGTGCTCTCTCTCTCTCTCTCTCTCTCTCTCTCTCTCTCTCTCTCTCTCTCTCTCTCTCTCTCTTCGCACTGGCAGATCCACATCACAGTGATCACACGTACATGCCTCTTGTGAACTAAAGAAATCTACATGTCGCTACGTTATGAAGAAATGAAGAAGGTGCACTGTGCCAAACTTGCCTTTGACTCTCATTTCTTACCGCCTACCACCACCACCGGCCATCGTCCGCTCGCCACCTGCTCGACAGCAAGGACTCACTAAATACTTTACGCTATGTAAGGACATCGAGGACAAAAAATAACATCAGCCTAACGATCTCCGGTGACAAGAGGCGGTTGAAGCGAGAAAATTCAAATGGAGAAGATGAAAAAAAAATTTTAATCTTTTTGTTTAGTCTTTAAGGGTAAAATGGTCACAAAAATTTAACAGCTGTTCGGAAGTGACATTTGGCACTTGTTGAGGGCTAGAAAAGTAATGCAAAAAGCAACCTAGTTTATTTCCAATAATATGTGTGAAAAAAACCAAATTCTAAATTGTTTGATACCCCTGATGTCCTCTCTCTCTCTCTCTCTCTCTCTCTCTCTCTCTCTCTCTCTCTCTCTCTCTTCGCACTGGCACATCCACATCACAGTGATCAGACGTACATGCCTCTTGTGAACTAAAGAAATCTACATGTCGCTACGTTATGACATAGTGGACCTCTAATTAATAACTAGAAGTCCACTCTTTCTAAACATGGTTGATTGGCTCGATCTGTCGAAACTTTATTGTGGCTTCTCAGTTCCCACTCTCTGGTCAATAGTGAGGTAACTCAGGCAATTACCTAAGACCCCACTTGTGAAGAAGGCCCCCATTAATTGGGCCATCAGTTATGATTTGGGCCCAAAACACTACTACAGTAACAATTTTGCATGGGCATGGCACCAAAATATGAAAAGAACAGAAATTTGCATTGCATCACGTACAATAATATAAATGTCCGTTACACTTATCAAAACTTTTATCGAATTCCAAAACATCAGCTGTCAGTCATTCATAAAACCTGCTGCCAAAAATAAAAAAATTCTTACATAGCCTTTTTTCTCTCTCTCTCTCTCTCTCTCTCTTCGCACAGGCACAGGCACATCACAGTGATCACACGTACATGCCTCTTGTGAACTAAAGAAATCTACATGTCGCTACGTTATGACATAGTGGACCTCTAATTAATAATTAGAAGTCCACTCTTTCTGAACACGGTTGATTGGCTCGATCGGTCGAAACTTCATTGTGGCTTCTCAGTTCCCACTCTCTGGTCAATGGCTACGTATCCTTTACTCACCTCATCACGTATGCAACGGCTGAGTCTCCCGCCTCAGTCCCACCACCCACGGTGTGGAGCAAGTCAACCAACGCCTTCAACTCTCACATAAGAAATCGCTACCTACTACCAGCTGACTCTTTAGTTGCTACTCTCTCTCTCTCTCTCTCTCTCTCTCTCTCTCTTTCTCTCCCTTCGCTCTATATATGCAGCCACTACCCTCAGCCGCACCTCATCTCAGTTCACAGCTTATATCCCCCACTCTCTCTCTCTCTCTTTTTCTCTCTCTCTCTCTCTCTCTCTCTCCACCACTTTTTTCTTCGGATTCCCAACCGTAGAACTACTACCATCTCCCACTAGCCAAGCTTGCTCCTTATTTCCAAGAGACCAAAGGAGAATGAGTTCCACAAGAGTGTATGCTGTTCTCTTTGTGACTTTCTTCATGTCGGGGCTAATGCAGCTCGCACACGGGCAATCAACCCCAACATCTCCGAGAGTCGATGGGAAGGCGATCGATCAAGGGATAGCTTATGTGCTCATGCTCGTGGCCCTCCTCGTTACGTACCTTGTCCACTAATAAGTCCCCATTATTCATAGCATGGTCGATGGCCAAAAAGGGCAAGAAGACGCCGCCCGCCTAATCGCACATCGATCCCCTATGTATTTGTAGGCATCAAATAATTTTTAATTTCCAGGTCATGCATTTAATGTCTATGTCTAGGTATGAATAAAACATAGATCGAGAAATGTCTAAAGATCGAAGAATTTCCTTCTACACCGATATTTGGCATATGCTAGATTAAAAGGCTGTGTATGGCAATGTTTTCAACACCGGATCAAAAGGCGAATCCAAAAGGCATTCGGTTTGGTCCAAATCGATTCGACCCGCTTGTTCAACCCTAGGTCCTGTGTTCAAAACCCAACAGCCTGGTTTTTCTAAAAAATGGCATGATAGTTTATTTTTTAATAGATTTTACAAACAAACCAGCTTATTCAAAGACCAAACCGAAATATGTTCCGATTCCGGTCAAAGCAACCAATTAACCTTTTAATTAACATATATACCCAAAAATTGTTAAGTTGATATACATTGTTGGACCATTGCCTACCATCTTAACCTTTTTTTTAGGGTTTTTGTGTTGTACTCCTGTGTCTATACCGCCGGAGTGGCAGATTGTGTTTTCTTTGATGGGTGTGGCGGTTTTGTACGCCTCAGGTGTTGCTGATTTCTCGCTGAAATGGCGTCTTAGCCTTCGTGGCTTTATGATTTTGGGGTTTTGGGCCTCCTGTACTCCTTGTCGGTGTGTGGCGGCTGTGGTTTGCGCTGGCCTATGCCCCCTCTCGAAGCTCCGATTGTGGCCTAGCCTCCTCTTGCAATGAACAAAAAAAAAAAAAAAAGACTCAAATGACTTAAAATAGTCGCCCCGAACCACAAAACCATGGTGATTTCGTGGTTCGGGGTCCAACCATCGATATTTGTCCCCACCAGTTTGATCACTCGCCCCTTATGCTGGGAGCCCCTTGGGGTTCTCCCAATGGCTTGTAGATCTCAAGAATCCAAAACTGTCCATCGAGACAAAATAATAGGTGTCGATGGCCGGACCCCGGTTCGGGGAGACTAAGTTAAGGGCATTAATTAATACTGCATGCACACTTAGTCATTTTGGGAAAACTTTAACTACCTTGTTACTGCCCAAACATTTCGAGAAAATTGACACCAAACCTATACGGCCTACTAACCCATAAATTAAGGTTCAATGTGGGCCCGCTTGACCTGCTCATGAGTCAAGAATGACATTCCTTATTATTATTATTATTTTGAATTTTTCATATGTCAAATTTATTCTCAGAGGCTATTATTATTATTATTATTATTATCATCACTGATACCTGGCCTCATGAGTTCTTGGTTTGCGTGATAATATCTGAGTGTTCCAAAAGACCAACCTCTTTAAGGGAGGAGAGCAAAACGGTTATGTAAAAGAGAGGCCACCCTGCTTCCCTTACCGATATGGAACTAATCGTTCACCTGTTTGATTCCTTATGCTATGAACCTCCAGTGATTTGGAAGGCTGGGCCATAGTGGTCATTTTGCACTGTGCTTAAGGCACCTCCTCCTCAAATTAAAGTTCCTAATCTCAGCCAGTACAATCTACATGTAGCAATTTTTTTTTTTTTTTGGGTATTCATTGAAAGGGGGAGGTCACAGACCCCCTCATGTCGGCGCTAGCATACAGAGACCGCCAGCCAGTGGAAAGAAAGCCCACCACCAGATGGGAGATTCAAACCACCACAATGCCACGTGCTAGTGCAACCAGACCACGAAAGAACCACACACCGACAGATATCCTCATCGTCACCCGGTGGAAGACAGGAGAGCCATTGCCCCAAAACAGCGAAAAGAAAGAAAAAAAAAACCCACAACCACCACCAAAAAAAGGCCAAAACCTGGACCACCACAGGCACCAGCCGTCGATCCACCTCCAGCAGCACGTCAACATATGGGGGGAGCCGCAGATGAAAACTCCGAACTGCTGTCGTCGTCGCCACTGCGATGAACCTCCGGAAACCGGTCCACCGAGCTGAGGAGGCGGTCTGGAAATCCCCAAAGATACTAGCGGCATCCAAAGAGGCCAAAACAGGGGGCAACGAAACCCTAAATCCTGAGGAAAAAGGGTAAAAGAGACCTATGTGTTGCTACCCCTCAAAAAAAAAAAAGGACCTATGTATTGCACTTGCCAAAGAAGATAGATCGGGATGCCAGGCTTCTAGCGTGGGTATAACCTACCCATCAAGACAAGTTCATTAAAACAATTAGTATGAGCATTTAGCCACATAATGCAGGTTAACATGGTTTCAGAGCTCGGGTTTCAGAGAGGTAGGTAATCCAAATCTTTCTTGTAGCGGAGGAGGCAGCTTGGGCAGGTGTTTGAGTTTGGTTCCACATCGGCTAGCGGGTTGAGCAGTGTTGCCTTCATATATCCTCTGTGGACCTCCCCTTTCGACTCAGGTTTCTAGGTGTGAGGGTATCTAACATGGTATCAGATTATGTTTGACCTATGCCCGTTAAGCCAAGTGGAAGCATGCCCACATGAAAAGTACCAGACAAAAACGACCAGCACGATTACCTCTAGATCTTAATGTCCTATATGATCGAAAGTTTGGCATAAATACAATACTACAAGTTTTTTGAATTAAAACCTACAATTGCTAATGGTGTTGCTTTGTGGCATCCTATCATTCCTATAATAAACTAGTTACGAATTATGAAGAAATCGCTTTTATGAACTACTAATAGATCTACAATTATGGAAAAGACAAAGTGTTTTTGCCAACCCGCTTTTTCAACTTGATGTGGCATGTTCATAGCCGTCCATTGCATCTATTCCAGACTCAGCCCAAGCTGTCGAGCAAACGATCTGTTGTGATCGAGGTGCATGACATATCAAGTTAGCAAAGCGGTACGTTGGCTATGGGGTAGTTAGTCAAATATCCTTTTTAGGAGATGCTTTTGAGCTACGGTCTCTACAACAAGATCATTTGAGCTCTAGCCGCCCCCGAAAAGACAGAGTTTATATTAAAACAACCAACTGCCAAGTTTGACTTTTCAATCCCTAATAAATGACAAAAACACCATTCTTTCACTTTATACAGTACCAATTTGGTTGAGACTATGTATCAATTCGGCTAGCTGCTACAGTGGGTTAGAGTATCAATTTGGTTGCTATAATGACTTCATTGTAGCAGTAATAAAATCACTTTCAATTGAATTTGTTACTGCTATAGTGAAATTGTCGTAGCAATTTGGATTATCAATTCAGGTAGTATAGTAGCAATTCAGTTGCGACAGTGACTTCACTATAGCTACAGTGAAATAACTGTAGCAATCACTGTACATGCACTATTACGGAATTGTTACTCTAACTTGCCGAAGTGCTACATAGGGATAAAGTCCAACAAAATAAATAGGGGGACTTGGTGAAAAGTTCTTTATAGGAGATGCTTTTAAGCACCAGACCTAGCAATGTTTTGGTTTGAGCTAAGACCGAGCCCTAAAATACACTTTTATATTAAAACCACATTGACATGTTCAACCCCTATCAAATGACTAAAATAGCTCTATCATTATCCCTATGTATTAATCGAATTTATACTCCGCTTGCCCTAATTGATATTCAAGAATCTCTAGCTACAATGATTTTATTGTAGCAATTAGGGTTAGCAGAGTATAAATTCGGTTGTAACATTGATTTAACTGTAACTACTACATTGATTTCACTATAGTTGCTACGATGAAATCACTGTAGCAATCAAAATTATACCCCGCTAACCCGAATTACTCCAGAATATATGTAGTTACAATGATTTCAAATTGGGGTAATGGAGTATAAATTCGGTTGCTATCGTGAAATCACTATAGCAGTTACAGTGATTTCACTATAGTAACCGAATTTATACTCCGAAATAATTACTGTTGTAGTCAAATCTTGTAGTTACGATGGTGTTTTTAGTTTATTATTGGGGATTTTACTGTAGAACGCATGTAAACAAAAAATCCGTACATCAGTTTTTACAGAGGTAGTTAAAGGGGCAAAATTATCATTTTAATAAAAAGGAGTGAGGGATATTTCTCAAAAAAAAAAAAAAGAGTGAGAGAGGAACTTAATGCTCTATGAAACAGGTAGAAGGCTTATCAAACTACTAGGTTAGTTAGAAAGGCCTTAATTAGACTAATAAACCTAAACAAGTAAAAAATCACAAGGTAAAATAGATACTTAAAAAAAAAAGTGACGGAGATCGACTAAACACAATAGACACAAGGGTATATCGTAATACAGGGTTAGTTATAGGGGCCTTAGAGCATCTCCAACGAGCTCCTGGGTTCTTTCCCTATTCTTGGGGTTCCTAATTGCCTCGTATGGTAAATGACCAAAAGCCCGTGGCATTCAATAAAGTAAGTGTTAAAGTGAGGATTGTTTGGAAAATTATCAACCAAGTTTTTATTTTATTAATCAAGTGTTGTAGTCCACTTTTGGGTTTAATTCAGTACAGTACCAAAGGAATCAAGTGTTAGGAGACCAGTTGGAGATGCTCTTTGACTGGTTCCCATTCTCTTTGGTCAACTGACTGCCCTCTCCTCATCTCATCACGGTGCTTATTCATCGCAGCATCCCCTACGCAACGGCTGAGGTCAACAAACGCCTTCAACTCCCTCACCTGGCCTCTCCTCACGTAAAAAATGGCAGCCTACTAGCAGCTAAGTCTTTGTTTGCTAACCACTCCCTCTATATATGTTGACGAATAGTCCCACATCGATAAGGGAGGCACCCATCACCTGCTTAATATACCCCCTATGGACCTCCCCTTACAACCCGGGTTTTGAGGTGTGAGGGTATCTAACATGGTATCAGAGCTAGCCCGCCTCTTGCTCCTACTCCTGCTCCCGCTCCGGGTGCTCCCCACCGATCGTGCCTTGCCACGCGTGCTCCGCGTGACGGGGAGTGTTGACGAATAGTCCCATATCGATAAGGGAGGCACCCATCACCTGCTTAATATACCCCCTATGGACCTCCCCTTACAACCCGGATTTTGAGATGTGAGGGTATCTAACAATCTATATATAACCACCCCCCTCAACCTCTCATCTCACTTCTCACCTCACAGATCCTCTCTCTCTCTCTCTCTCTCTCTCTCTCTCTCTCTCTCTCTCTCTCTCTCTCTCTCTCTCTCCACCTCCATTCTCTTTGGGCCTCCGACCGGAGAACTATCACCATCCTTTCCATTTCCAAGATATAGAAAGATCGAGAATGGGCTCGTCGAGAGTGTACGCTCTTCTCTTCGTGACGTTCTTCCTGTCGGGGCTAACGCAGCTCGCCCATGGGCAACCAACGTCGACTTCTCTGAGAGTCGACGGGAAGGCGGTCGATCAAGGGGTAGCTTACGTGCTCATGCTTGTGGCCCTCCTCGTTACGTATCTTGTCCATTAATACATCCACATTCATAGCATAGTCGATGGCGCCGCAAGATGGAAGACCCTGTGTGTTTTGCGGATCTTACTAGGCCTGCATTTTTTTTTTTTTGGAGAACCCCTCCGAAAACCTGCATGTTGTATTTGTACTCATTCCATTGTTTGTGTAGTTGCAGTCAATTCAACAGTTCTTTGTTATTGTTACGATGAATAAGAGAAGTGATCAAACTATGCTTAGCGAGATCATGTACTAATTATCACCTACTAACTGGTCGGATGTAAGCATCATTGTGAATATTATAGAAGAAAATGATTTTCAATCCAAAATTGTCTACAAAATGGCCCAATACCTCTTCATTTTTGTGCCTTTTCTTTATGCAATCGGTCAATGTCGAACATTTTACTTTCAACCATGTAATCATTTCATCATATATATTAGCTTTTCTACTGTTGGTGCCAAAATTGTCACCCGTTCGTTATCCACGTGAACCTTGCTCAGTTTTGAGGATCTTCAATCCGTTCCAAACCGAATTGAGATTGGAAGCCAATCCAATTAAAATCGATTTGGATTGGATTGAATGGTCTGTTTGGGCTTTGGCCCATATGCTAATTGGGCTTTTTTTTCTTCTTCTATTAGAATATAGTATCAACTTAAAAAATAATAATTATTGTCAAATCATTAATAAGATTTTTAACTAATTTTGAGTCATCCTATAGTATTGCAAAGGATGTTGGTAAGAAGGGTATATGAGGGCTTATGGCCGGTATATTTAATAAAATATTATATGTATATACATTTGTCGGTTAAGCTAGCGTCCACCGTTGGATGCGGACCACGGCACTCCGATCAACTAGAGTGGCCGATTCCACCATTGGATGGGCACCACATGGCCTCGATCGATAGTGCCAGGAGTGCCCCGCCACCATCTGATGCAGCAAGCTCCCCGAGTCATTCGACATAGGCTTGCAACTTCTGATTGGTTCCTCGGTGAGCCCGCGATGTTGATCCGTGCAACAAGGCATTGTAGTCATCCGATCGGGACATCGATCCTATCCCAAAACCTAGTTGGGAGTACTAGGGGCGCAGTGGGCGGCTCTCTTTAAAAGGCGACTACTTTTGGATAGGGAAACAACAACAACGGCTAAAAGGGAGGGAAGGAACCCTAGGGTTGTTGTTAGAATCCGAGGCCCTCGCGCAGCGAAACATGACTTGCATAGTACTACCACGTTAGAGATCGACGACCACCGACAAAACCGAGCAATAGAATAAATACAAGCAAAACACCATAAGAAATTTCAGCAACGACCGATCAATGCATTTACTAGTATGGGAAAAACCTAAGTACAAGAACAATTGTCTCTAACCAATCTCTCATACACCCACAAAAATATCCCCCCAAGGAGAATAGATCATGCAGCCTTGCATCCCGAAGACAAGAAAAAATCCTTCCCGAAAACCCTCCGGCCTCCAATGGTTTCCTCTCCCTCTCCCTTAATGACAGTTACCTTCTAAACCCTAACCCGAGATACTCATGTGCCGCCATGATCATCCTTTCTTCATCCTTAGGGTTCCTTTTATAGCCCAAAGTTCATGCAAGACCTAGGAAAGAAGTAGAAACAAACCCCTAAAAGTTCTCTCAAAAATCCATGAAAAACCGCAACCGAAAACGCGTTACCCGCGTGCCTATCTGGTGCCTGGCGCCCTAGGCACCAGTTTTTTGCGCGCGGGCCGGGCCGCCTCAGGTTGGCGCCCAGGGTGCCAGGCCCCTTTTTTGCTCCATCTTCGCTCCGTAGTCGCTCCGTCTTCCGCCTTCCTTCGTGCACAAACCTTGGACATATTGAGGACTTATTTTAAGCCAACATCCTCAACAAGGGTGTCCTCCTCCACACATTGGCCCTCCACCTGATCGAATCTTCCCCTCTTCTCTCTCGACCTCTAATCCCCTCGATCTTCTGTCTTGATCTATCCCTTTCATCTCGACTACTCTCCCTCCCTTGGGGACAGGCAGCAAGGGGAAGGGGTGGCTCCCCCCCAAATTCTTCGATGACAACATCGGCCATGGAGGTGGTGCCATGCTCCCTCCCCCTAGGTTTGAAATGGAGGTAGTGGCAGGGGAGGTGAATCGAACCACACTCCCACCCCGCACCAAATCACGACAGAGGTAGCGATAGTTAGTTCTTGGCTGAACTAACTGATCAAATAACCAACAAAATGACTGCCTTCTTATCCTTCAACAACACAATACCAAATAAGATAGATTTCCTGTGATGGTTCAACCCTGTAAAAGGCGCAAAAATAAAACAATACTTGTTGGTATCATATGTCGTATCAAACACAATAACATTTCCAAAGTATGCATAAACGTACTTTCCTCTAATATCCATCCGCACAAAAACAAAGTGTAAGCTTAATATGTTTGCCAACCTTGAAATCAAAGTAGAAAGAAGGGTTATGTTCTTGTTCCTGTTTGTAAATGCTAAAACATCTTAAGCATCATAGTTTTTCATTGCATATCTCGCATCCCTTTCATAACATCTAATATCCCTTTCTGTGAAACCAATATTAATATAGCATCCTGACTATAGTCCAGAAAAATCTACGACTCTTACAGTTTGCATATTAGCTGACTTAAATATGTTGAGTATGCTCTTTTTCCAAGGGAGTTACTTGACCGTGACTCCATAGAAGATAAACTTTGTGACCCTTCTGCATACTTGAAGATTTCACATTTTAAAATCTAACTTAAGTTTAATTTGTAAGCATGCTTCACTACCTACTATTGTAATTCTTCTTTTTCTTTGTGAACTTACAAGTGCAGACTTTTTTTTTCAGTTCTCTAAACCCCGCTTTTGCACATAAGAATATTATAGAAGTCAAAACTTCTTTTTTCCTTTAGAAGATCATATGTTGTACTCCCCTTTTGCATACTAAAACTTGCTTCTTTAACATAATGATTATAGAATTATTCTCCTTTTAATGTCTCAAACAACAATCCTCCTACTTTAGGCATGCTCTATTTAGGAATATGTGGAATATATCTATTCTTCGCTCTGCTCACATGTTGCATCTTCAAACTTTTAAAATGTACAATAATATTAATTATTCATTGTTCAAGTGTGTATGTAACTTTGGTATGCAACAGGAGACCTATAAGCAATCATATAATTTTTTTACTTAAAAATGAATAGTGTGACAAAAAAATATTTCACAAACAAGTCAATAAATAATAGGGAAACAAACATTTTAGCTTTTACATTTATATCTCACAATCTCATAAACAATATCAAATATATAAGCTCATTGAATCAACAAATAAATAAAGATATAACATGTTATTTTGCTCCTTATCGTAGATACCCTCACACCCCAAAACCTGGGTCGTAAGGGGAGGTCCACTAAAGGGTATATGAAGATGATCGTTACTCATTCCCATTAGATGTGGGACAAAATCCCAATAAATTCCCTCCCTCCCCCCCAAAAGTCTTGGGGGGGAAGCCAACCCCCTCCTCACATGGGTTCGAGGGCGTAAGTGGCGCTCGAGAGGCATGACAACCTGCAAAGAGGCTTGGGGTATGGAAGCAAACGCATACCTCCTCTACCAAATCGGCATGGGCTTGGATAAACATGGATTCTGATACCATTTATAGATACCCTCAGTCCCAAAATCCGGGTCGTAAGGGGAGGCCATGCTAGAGGGTATATTTAGATGATTGTTGCCTATCCCAAGCCGATGTGGGACTAGATCCCAACACTTATAACATGTTAAAAAAAGAAAATGAATAGAGCATTAATTACTTAGATGATACTTGCAAAATATTTTAACAATTGGGAGGTTAAAATAGTATTGGAAGTTGAGAAGACTAAAAAAATTTCTAAGCCAATTTACACCCTAGTGGCACCCTATCATTTTTTGAAATATGAATGATTAAGAGTTGGCAAAGCAACTGATGCTTGTGTGTGGAGGTTGTGGGTTCTACGATAAATAATATATACTTTATGAACTAGTGAACCTCCATTCATATAGTTTATGAACATTTGAGTGGTTCGCTTGAAACTTTCGCCTTCCCATTTCTTTAAGACCAACCCAAATCTTCTACCCCATTTCCATGCCCCATCTTTTGCCCCTTAAGTCACAGCCTTTCGATGCACCCATGCCCAACCAGTGCATCACACTAAGCCCCAATCGATAGGCAAAGAAATGGCTTTGATTGGCCCAGGAAAATATGCTCCAGCTTGTACCTGATCATTGACATCCCTTTGCCTGCCGGTTGGGGTTGAGTGCGATGCAGCGATCGGGTATGGGTGCATCAGACAGCTATGACTTGGAGGTAAAACAATGGGAAAAAGAAATGGGACAAAAGATTTGGGTTCCCTCAAGCCATTGACCACCCTTTGCTCACATCATTGCGTATGTATCCAATCACACAGGTGGCCAAATTTTGTCGACCCTTGAAACTTAAGCCTGCGTGCTTTACAAGTGTTTTGATGCCTACCAAAGTGCATACAGCAGTTAAAAATTGCTTTCCAATGGTGGGAGTAAAGTCCCGGGGCACAGTGTCAAGGGCAAGGATCAAGTCAACCGATACCTTAAAATATGGCAGCCTACTACAAACTTAGTCTTTGTTTGCTAACCACTCACACTCGTTCTGTGACGAGCTCTAACCTTAGGAGAAACAAGCTGGTGTTAAGGTTTTGGAGAGAAGAGCTTGTCATCTCATTAGGCCAATAGCCTATATATAGGCATGTACAAGTAAAATTAGTTAAATACCATTTCTTACTAATTTACACACAAACCCCTCATTATCTGGTATCCGACCATAAGTATTGACCAGGAGCATGAACTGTCATACTCGGGGTATACTGTAGCTCATGTCCTTTAAGTTACAACTCTTCATTCCTCAAAATCATTAATGAAAACAATTTTTCCATCTTAATTTTTTTTATATAATAATAATATTTTTTAAATATTATATATATAATTTATTTGATAAATATTTTATCGAAATTTTTGCCTAAGCGCCTAGTTACAATGATCAACCTTCAAGAGAATTACTTAAGGGGATTCGTCTCCCCGATATATAGAGTTTCAAATTTTTTGACAATAAATGTGTTTTAAAGTACTCAGTGTAAACCACCCAATATTACGAGTTAGTGACCAGCAAAATAGTCTCACTTAGCTTAATTGTAAATTAAAGTGACACGGGCTAAGCCCTGAGTTCACAAATACCTCAGGATTAAGAGTATATGTAATGAGTAGATGAAAAACACATCATCATGTGACAATCTTTTAGATGATGAGTTTTTTATGTGATCCTTATTTGGTGTATTTCAAACACACCAACACAGTCGACTTAGAGTCAGCACTCTGATAGTTAAGATAATTCATCTCACTCAATAAAAGTCAATAATATTACAGTCTTACAAATAGGATGTCCAGCCATATCTCCAATTGTGAATCTTACCAAATATAATAGTCTAATAAGCTTAGACCTTCTGTATGTGAATCTCATCCACAAACCTAACTTACCTCGGTTGTACTCGATGGACTTATGTGCATCTTATGCAACAATGGCACACCAGCAATCATGTATGATGTGCGCATCGATCAAATATAAGACTAACTCATCAACAAACTATTTATTAATCATAATGTCAAAACTTTAATGGAATTGTCATGCAGAACATCATCATTTTCAACAATAAATGCCTAAACGACATAACACAGAGATGTGCAATGTTATTCGATCAAACAGTTTTATCGACACTTTTTCTCAATCACAGCGTCCGTTTACCTGTTGGTAGGGCTGAGTGCGATTCATCGATCGAGCCTGGGTGCAATGGAAGGTTGTGATCGGATCTGTAAAAACTTTCTGGCTAGTTGAATAGCATGTTATGATTGGTGTATATGAACCTATTCAGCATAGTTCGATCACTTGTCTGATCCTTCAGAACAAGGAAGAAGGAAACTGTTGTATAGAACGCATGACCTACACGGTTGGAAACCCAAAGATAAAGGATGTGGAGGCGAGGGAGAGAGAGGGATAGGGTCTATGAGGTGAGACCCTGAGAAGTGAGATGAGAGGTTTGAGGGTGGTGGCTATGAGCAATGCTACTCAACCCCAAGCGTTTGTCAATCCGGAATGCTCAGCCTGAATGAGTGGCATTCAATCACAAGTTCTCTTTGCCTGCCAATCGAGGCGAGTGCGATTCATCAATCGGGACTGGGTGCAAACCGACGGTTGTGATCCGAACACATCATTTGGGCAGAGTATTCTGGATTTTTTTTTTTTGGTAGGGGAGGGAGTTGAAGGCCTTTGTTAATTGATCGAGCCCATCGCTGACTCTCCGTCGTTGTTGCGTGATGAGGCGAGGGAAAAGGTGGTCATTGGCCAAACCTATCAAATTAATGTTCGATCATCTATCTTTTTTTCTAGGGATTTTTTGACTCGATCACACCCCCATTATTATATGGTATTTGGATATACCCCCCAATTTAATCATAATTTGGACATAGGCTTCTAAAAAAATATATGGTATTTAGGAATACCCCCAATCAATTTGACTTACACCCTCGTAGCTATATGGTATTTAGCCACACCCTATTAATTTGGGGGTTATGTCCAAATACCATACAGTAATGGGGGTGTAAGTCAAAAAAGCCTTTTTTTTTTCTATTCTATAAAGTTGAGGCCATCCTTTGGTGCAAGGTGGCAGCCTCCTCTTCCCCCTCTTTTTTCACTCTCCTCTTTAAATTCTATCGAAAATGGCACCTTTCTCTTCATTTTTTGTTCCTGATTGTATTTTAATAGCTTACTTTTCATATTTATAAAACTTAATAATTATAAGGATTTTTCAGGTGACCCTGCAGCGGGGCCATGAATAGAATCCCGAGAACGATTTTGTTCCAACCTCCTTAAAGAGGTTGGGGCATTCCCATCTCTCACTGCTCCAATTCGAGGGCTTTTGGTCATTTCACCATAATGAATAGAGTGAAATGACATACATGCCTTGTAATGGACCAATGGGAGAGACGGGAATGCTCCAACCTTTTTAAGGAGGTTCGAATAGAATAGTTCTCATATAACTCCTACAAAAAAAGCATGATACCTCTCTCTCTCTCTCTCTCTCTCTCTCTCTCTCTCTCTCTCTCTCTCTCTCTCTCTCTCTCTCTCTCTCTGTGTGTGTGTGTGTGTGTGTGTGTGTGTCTGTCTGTGTGTGTGTGTGTGTGTGTGTGTGTGTGTGTGTGTGTGTGTGTGTGTGTGACCTTTGGCAAGTTATTCCCAAACGACAATTTGGCAAATATGCCTTCTTCAACAACTCATTTTTTTTTTTGACAAATGCTATTCAGCCCGAAGGTTTGACCCGATTTCGTCGGCTCGATTGACATGGCAACATGCAACTGGTGCTGTTAAAGATTTTAAAATCGCTAGTGGGTTTCAGCATCAATCGGGCCGGCAAAATCGGAACAAACCTTCAGGCTGAATAGCATCACTTTGTTTTTGTTGAGAATCTCTCTGCATCTCATCTAAAGGTGGCTTAAGGCAACCCCTACCAGTTATTAAATTCGATGCAAGTGGGAATCGATTCCAGGTCTTGAGTACCAACCCCCAAGATTTTAAAATCTTTAACAGCATGAACTGCATGGTTAAAGATATGGTAGGAAATTCTTGTGTGAAGCTATGGAGTCATCTAGCATGAGCCGCATGGTTAGCTCAAATGGACAGGACCAATAGCGTGATTCGGAAATCCAAGATAGAGGATCTCTTACATTGCAAAGACTATATGTATGGATCCATTGAAGGTGATGGAGTCAAGCTGGAGGACAAGAAATGGAGAATTAATGTAAAAAGCTCGATCGGAAGGCCGTGGGATTCATTCGGCAATGGTTAGATGATAGCGTGTTCCACCATGTATCCACCGAGACCTCCGAACACTCTCTTTAGATAAGTTGAAAAATCTTTACGAAAGAAAGACAGTTGGGAACAAAGCATTAATGGTCTAGAAGTTTTTTTTTTTAAAGTCGGGCTCTACTAACAATCCATAATCAACCCTATAGTGTGCCTGAGTGCTAAATTCTCCAGGAACCACACTATTAGGGGGGATTAAGGATAGCTAATAGAGTCGAATTGATATTGTTTCTCAAACCGAGAAGTTAGCTCTCGTTTGGAATAAGAGAGCTAATACAAGTAGGAGTAGCAAGAGAAAAGACATATATCGACATTACATTCAGCCACATGCTTGGCAAGAACATGGGCACACACATTTGCTCTCTGCAAGCTAATTGAGGAATGATATCCAAGAGTTGAAGTTGATGGCTTCTGCATTATGTCATGATGTTTCGCAGTCTCTATGGAGAGGAGAGGTCTCCCTTCGACCGAAGCTGGACGATGGATTTACAATCACCCTTAATGAGCACTTTGGATAGTTGAAGTTTGCATAGGGTCAAGAGCCCTTCTCTGAAAGCCATGGCCTTTGCCTCCACCGGGAAATAGCGTGGTAGGATTTTTTTCAATACTTGCTACATGATCACCATTATCACCACGTATAACTATACCTCAGTGATTAAGGTTATTGTTAGTCAAATCACCATAAAGGATCATGGCTTTATTTATCACCATTATCGTTTGGTTTTCTATTCTCAAAAACCTTGGCATTCCTTTCCTTCCAAATAGTCCACATCATGCAAGCAGCTAGAAAGAAAAGGTGATAGCCTGAGGTTTCATTGTGAGAGAAATGAGACCCACTCCTTAAGCCCCCTGTTTGAATTTCGAACTGCAAGTTAGTGTACTTGAAGTTTAAAGATGACAGTTCTATTGTCGAGCATTTGAATGAAGTTTAATATATTTTGAACCACCTTTCATCCTTAAAGATGGTGTTAGAAGATGAGTTGCAAGCTTTGTTGCACCTTAGTTCGTTACCCGATAGTTGGGAAACTTTTGTCGTGTCACTTATCAACTCAGACTCTGATGGAATTATCACTATGAGCCAAGTGATAGGAAGTTTGTTGAATAAAAAAACAAGGAGAAAAGCCTTAAGTTCTTATTCACACTCGGTAGAACTTGTCATGGAAAAGCGGAGAAGTAGTAAGAATAGAAAGTCTACCCATCATGAAGAATTTAGAGAGATCCAAATCAAAAAAGGGAAAAGAATGCCACTATTGTTACCAGTCGGGGCTTTTGAAGAGAGAGTGTAGAAAATTTAAAAGAAAACAAAAGAAAAAAAAAATAATGGTGGAAAGAAAGAAGATAAGGCCACGATTGTAGTCGCTTCAGATTGGATGTTGTCATTGTTATTGATGAGAGCTTTGTTGATCTTATATTTGATACAAGATGTTGACATATTGATTTTGGTGCCTCCTTCCATGTCACTTCAAGAAAATATTTCTTCTCGTCCTATACACATGATGATTTTGGTCATGTTCGATGGGAATGAAGGCATGTCCAAGATCATTGTAAGGGGAGATGTATGAGATTATGGGATTCTCAACCGAAGAATCCTATTCAAACAGGACCTAAAATAGTGGCTCCAGAATACGGAGTCAGTTTTTTTTGGTGTTCTTGGATTCTATGCCTACATTCGCAAACTCTTCGACCAACATGTTATGATTGGTGTACAGACTTATTCAGCATAGTTTGATCACTTGTCTGATCCTTCAAAACTAGGAGGAAGGAAACTGTTGTATAGAACGCATGACCTACACGGTTGGAAGCCCAAAGATAAAGGATGTGGAGGCTGTTGAGGTTGATGGAGTTATCCCTCTTCATGTACCCGCCCCATCCTCTAATCGGATTTCCTTATGAAGATGATCCTTGATATCTTTGTGATTTTGGTAGGGAGTTATGAGGAGATCCCGTTGGTTGTGGAGGATGAAGAGCTGGTCTTAATTGTTGGTCAGTTAAGGAAAAAAATCAGCAATATTAATTGGGGGGACAACCATGCATGCGAAGATGGAAGGTAGATCTTGGTTGACACCCATGATTTCAGCAGCTCATAATGGGCGCTTGCAAAGATGGAAGGTAGACCTTGGATGGCACCTATGAATTCAGCAGCTCATAATAGGCGCTTGCAAAGATGGAAGGTAGACCTTGGATGGCACCCATAATTCCAGCAGCTCATTATGTGTGCACTTGAGTTTCCTTTTTGTGAGAGAGGCTTGGTGCCTAAATAGGGGATGGGTGATGAGGGTTCGTGTGTGTGACCTTGTATCATTGTAACTTCATCTTGGTTATAGTGGATTTGTGCGGCGGTCGTGGACGTAGCCCTTATTCCCGGGGTGAACCACGTTAAATCCTTGTTGTTTCTTGTCGTGTATGTTGTGCTTGTGAATTTTTGTTTCTTGTTCTCAGGTTGCAATCCCAAGATCGTGGGTAGAAGGATTGCGGAGGCTATTCCCGTGATCTTTGACTCCTATCGACGAGCGTCCGTGTGTCTCTCGCTCGTCGTTTCAGTGGTATCAGAGCGGGGTTCCTCGCCAAAGATTCGTTCCTTTGTCGAGTGGGAGCAATGGGAGACAAGATAAAGCTCAGCATGGACAAGTTTGATGGCAAAAACTTCAACCTTTGGAAGATGCAGATGGAAGACTACCTCTACCAAAAGGATCTGTTCCACCCGCTAGAGGAGAAGAAGCCTGCAAATATGGAGGAGCCCGACTGGAAGGTGCTCGATCGAAAGGCGTTAGGCGCTATCCGATTGTCCCTTGCACAGTCGGTCCTCTTCAACGTTTCCAAAGCGAAGACCACGTACGAGATGATGAAGACCCTCAGTGATATGTACGAGAAGCCATCCGCATCGAACAAGGTGCTTCTGATGAAGCAATTGTTTAGCCTGAAGATGAAGGAAGGGGGAAATGCAATCGAGCATGTCAACTCCTTCAACAACATCAAGACGCAGCTGGAGTCCCTGACCATCACGTTCGTCGATGAAGTCCAAGCCCTTCTCCTACTATCTAGTCTGCCTGATAGTTGGGAAGGCTTCGTGATGACGGTTAGCAATTCCTCCTCCAATGGCGTGCTGAAGTTCGATGATGTTGTTAGCGTCATCATCAATGAAGAATCACGGAGAAAGTACTCCGGATCTATTGAGGCATCTGGCAGTGTTCTCAATGTAGAGAACCGTGGGAGATCCCAAGGCCGGAACAACCGAAATCTGCATAGATCCAAATCAAAAAGGGGCAAGTCCCAGCAACCCAGCGATGCTAGCAAGGCCACCTACAAGTGCTACAACTGTGGCAAGCGAGGACACTTTGCAAAGGACTGTCGGGGGCCAAAACGACCTCAATCCGATGGCTACCAGCAAGACCAGGCGTGTGTCGCCACATCTAATAGTGATGATGATCTGTTGCTCCTGTCAGTCGACAACAAGATTGACACTTGGATCGTTGACTCCGGGGCATCGTTCCATGCCACCGGAGAGAAGGCCAAGATCCCCAGATATGAAAAGAAAAATCTGGGGAATGTCTACCTTGGTAATGACGAGAAGTGTAGCATCACCGGAAAGGGGAGCGGCAGTCTCAAGCTTAGTGCAGGGGCTTCTCTTCCACTGAAGGACATTCGTCACATCCCTAGCTTGAAAAAGAATCTCATATCTGTTAGTCAGCTAACGGATCTAAACTACGACGTGCTCTTCACCAAGGACAACTGGAGAGTTAGCAAAGGTGCCATGACGGTGGCTCGTGGCAAACGTGAAGGCTCCCTCTACATTGCAAATGGTGAGATCTTGGACCTAGTAAATTCGGTTTCAGCTAACAATATGTTTGTTGCTGCCTCACAGACAACTAGTGATGTCTGGCATCGTCGTCTGGGCCATATCAGTGAAAGAGGCCTACAGGCGGTGGCCAAGATGGGCAAACTGTCTGGCTTAACTGAGGTTAAGCTAGACTTCTGCGAAAGCTGTGTGCTCGGAAAGCAGAAGAGAGCCACGTTCAAGAAGCAAGGGAACACACCGATGGCAGAGCGGTTGGAGCTGGTCCATACAGATGTATGGGGACCAGCCTCTACTCCATCCCTTGGCAACTCCATCTACTTCCTCACGTTCATCGATGATGCTACCAGAAAGGTGTGGGTCTATTTCTTGAAAAAGAAATCAGATGTATTTGATGTGTTCAAGACCTGGAGAGCCTGTGCTGAGAAAGAGTCAGGGTGCCAGTTGAAGACTCTTCGCTCAGACAACGGAGGGGAGTTTTGCAGTGCAGAGTTCGAGGTCTACTGCAAGGAGCAAGGGATAAAGCGGCAGAAGACCATCCCCGGAACGCCTCAGCAGAATGGCGTTGCCGAGAGGATGAACCGGTCGCTGCTAGAGAGAGCTCGAAGTATGCGACTACACTCGGGTTTGCCCAAGTCATTCTGGGCGGATGCAGTTAGCACTGCCGCCTACACCATCAATCGGTCGCCATCTGTGCCGATCGATAATGAGATGCCAGAGGAGCTTTGGTCTGATAGAGAGGTGGATCTCACCCACCTTCGGGTTTTTGGGTGTACCGCCTACACTTTGATCGATGGAGCCGACAGATCAAAGCTGGATTCCAAGTCAAAGAGGTGCACATTTATCGGCTATGGTGGCGACGAGTTTGGGTACCGTTTGTACGATCACCAAACTCGGAAGGTCATTCGGAGCCGAAATGTGATCTTCAGAGAAGAAGTCCTTTACAAGGACTGGGACAAGGACATCTCAGAGCAGGCGTCACCATCAGAAGTTGATCATCTTCTGATAGATCCAGTGCAAACATCTGCAAAAGGTTTCACGCCTTCTCAAGCAAATGAGGTGGCAGAACAAAATGAAGAAACAGATCCTGATCAACTCGAGGTCCCAATTGCACTGAGGAAAGGAGAGAGAGACAGGAGATTGCCATCTCGATATCTTGAAACTCTGAACTACTTATTGCTTACAGATAATGGTGAGCCGGAGAGTTATGATGAAGCTCAGGAATCCGATGCCAGAGTCAAGTGGGAGTCGGCGATGCAAGAGGAGATGAATTCTCTTCAAAAGAACCAGACATGGGATTTGGTTGCTCCTCTTACAGGCAAGAAGGTGCTCCATAACCGGTGGTTATTCAGAGAGAAGAAAGAGCCTAATGGGTCTATTAGGCATAAAGCAAGGTTGGTAGTCAAGGGCTACGAACAACGAGCGGGGATCGACTTCCAAGAGATTTTTAGCCCGGTGGTAAAGCTAAATACCATCAGGGTTGTTCTGAGTTTGGTCGCTATCGACGACTTACACTTGGAACAAATGGATGTCAAAACAGCTTTCCTCCACGGTGATTTGGAGGAAGAGCTGTACATGTACCAGCCGGAAGGATTCTTGAAAAAGGGCAAGGAGCAGTATGTCTGCAGGCTACGCAAGAGCCTTTATGGGCTAAAGCAAGCCCCCAGGCAATGGTATAGAAGGTTTGACGACTTCATGGTGGCTCAAAAGTTTGCTAAGTGCAAGACTGATCAGTGCTGCTATGTGAAGAGGATAGGAAGCTCGTTCGTGATACTATTGTTGTACGTTGACGATATGCTAATCGCTAGCCCTGACATGAAGATGATCAAGGATTTGAAGGCCAGTCTTTCTGGAGTCTTCGAGATGAAAGATCTAGGCCCAGCAAATCAAATCCTTGGTATGAGGATTTACAGAGATAGATCATCCAGGACACTTCGTCTCTCGCAGTCCGAGTATGTCAACAAGATTCTAAAGCGTTTTCACATGGAGAATGCCAAGCCTGTAAGCACGCCACTAGGGGCACACTTCAGATTATCAGCAGAGCAATCACCAACTACTGAAGAGGAGTTGAGCTACATGGATCAAGTCCCGTATGCATCAGCCGTAGGTAGCCTGATGTACGCTATGGTCTCTACCCGCCCCGACATAGCACATGCCGTAGGTGTCATCAGTCGATACATGAGCAAGCCTGGCAAGCAACACTGGGAAGCAGTAAAGTGGATATTCAGATATCTCAGAGGGACTTCTACTCGTGCTATTGAGTTTGGCAGTAATAGCACGCAAATTGATGGTTTTGTTGACTCCGACATGGCTGGAGATCTTGATGGTAGAAGGAGTACCACGGGGTACGTCTTCACACTTGGTAGCGGAGCCGTCAGCTGGGTATCGCGCCTTCAGGACATCGTGGCATTGTCAACCACGGAGTCGGAATATATTGCAGTCACCGAGGCCTGCAAAGAAATGATCTGGATGAAAGGACTCTTGGGAGAACTTGGTCGTCAAGTAGAGTGTGTTCTCTATAGCGATAGTCAAAGCGCCATTCATCTGGCTAAGAATGGTGGTTTTCACTCCAGAACAAAGCATATCGACATCAGATATAGGTTCGTCCAGCAGAAGCTCGAAGACGGGGAGTTTGATCTTCGAAAAATTGACACCAAAGTCAACCCAGCTGACATGTTTACAAAGCACGTTACACCCGATAAAGGGAAGCTGTGCGCAGCTTCCATTGGCCTAGTTGATTAAGCTAAAGGCCGCCGCCGCACAGAGATGATACTATACTCGGGATATCTCCAAGTGGGAGATTGTTGAGGTTGATGGAGTTATCCCTCTTCATGTACCCGCCCCATCCTCTAATCGGATTTCCTTATGGAGATGATCCTTGATATCTTTGTGATTTTGGTAGGGAGTTATGAGGAGATCCCGTTGGTTGTGGAGGATGAAGAGCTGGTCTTAATTGTTGGTCAGTTAAGGAAAAAAATCAGCAATATTAATTGGGGGGACAACCATGCATGCGAAGATGGAAGGTAGATCTTGGTTGACACCCATGATTTCAGCAGCTCATAATGGGCGCTTGCAAAGATGGAAGGTAGACCTTGGATGGCACCTATGAATTCAGCAGCTCATAATAGGCGCTTGCAAAGATGGAAGGTAGACCTTGGATGGCACCCATAATTCCAGCAGCTCATTATGTGTGCACTTGAGTTTCCTTTTTGTGAGAGAGGCTTGGTGCCTAAATAGGGGATGGGTGATGAGGGTTCGTGTGTGTGACCTTGTATCATTGTAACTTCATCTTGGTTATAGTGGATTTGTGCGGCGGTCGTGGACGTAGCCCTTATTCCCGGGGTGAACCACGTTAAATCCTTGTTGTTTCTTGTCGTGTATGTTGTGCTTGTGAATTTTTGTTTCTTGTTCTCAGGTTGCAATCCCAAGATCGTGGGTAGAAGGATTGCGGAGGCTATTCCCGTGATCTTCGACTCCTATCGACGAGCGTCCGTGTGTCGCTCGCTCGTCGTTTCAGAGGCGAGGGAGAGAGAGAGGGATAGGGTCTGTGAGGTGAGACTGTGAGAAGTGAGATGAGAGGTTTGAGGGTGGCGGCTATGAGCAATGCTACTCAACCCCAAGCGTTTGTCGATCCGGAATGCTCAGCCCAAATGATGTGGCATTCAATCACAAGTTCTCTTTGCCTACCATTCGAGGCGAGTGCGATTCACTGGGTGCAAACCGACGGTTGTGATCCAGACACATCATTTGGGCAAGTATTCTGGATTTTTTTTTTTTTGGTAGGGGAGGGAGTTGAAGGCCTTTGTTAATTGATCGAGCCCATCTTTGACTCTCCATCATTGCGTGATGAGGCGAGGGAAAGGATGGTCATTGGCCAAACCTATCAAATTAATGTTTGATCATCAATCTTTTTTTCTAGGGATTTTTTTGACTCGATCACACCCCCATTACTATATGGTATTTGGATATACCCCCCAATTTAATCATAATTTCGACATAGGTTTCTAAAAAAATATATGGTATTTAGGAATACCCCCAATCAATTTGACTTACACCCTCGTAACTATATGGTATTTAGCCATACCCAGCCATTCTATATAGGAATTTGGGTGGGGGGGGGGGGGAGTAAGTCAAATTGTGGGATATATCTAATTACTATTAATTTGGGGGTTATGTCCAAATACCATCTGGTAATGGGGGTGTATGTCAAAAAATCCTTTTTTTTTCTATTCTATAAAGTTGAGGCCATCCTTTGGTGCAAGGTGGCAGCCTCCTCTTCGTCCTCTTTTTTCACTCTCCTCTTTAAATTCTATCCAAAATGACACCTTTCTCTTCATTTTTTGTTCCTGATTGTATTTTAATACCTTACTTTTCATATTTAGAAAACTTAATAATTATAAGGATTTTCCTGTTGACCCTGCAACAGGGCCATGAATAGAATCCCGAGAACGATTTTGTTCCAACCTCCTTAAAGAGGTTGGAGCATTCCCGTCTCTCACCGCTCCAATTCGAGGGCTTTTGGTCATTTCACCATAATGAATAGCGTGAAATGACATACATGCCTTGTAATGGATCAATGGGAGAGACGGGAATGCTCCAACCTTTTGAAGGAGGTTCGAATAGAATAGTTCTCACATAACTCCTACCAAATTAAAAAGCATGATACTCTCTCTCTCTCTGTGTGTCTCTCTCTCTCTTTCTCTCTCTGTGTGTGTCTCTCACTCTGGTAGTATTTGACCTTTGCCAAGTTATTCCCAAACGCCAATTTGGCGAATATGCCTTCGATCTCCAACAACTACTTTTTTTTCTTTATGAGAAATGCTATTCAGTCCGAAGGTTTGACCCGATTTCATTGGCCCGATTGACATGGCAATGTGCAGTAGGTGCTGTTAATGATTTTAAAATCGCTAGCATCCACATCAATCAGGCCGGCGAAATCGGGACAAACCCTCAGGGGAATAGCATCACTTTTTTTTTTTTTGAGAATCTCTCTGCATGATGACTTAAGACAACCCCTTACCCGTTATTAAATTTGATGTAAGTGGAAATTGATTCCAGGTCTTGGGTACCAACCCCCGAGATCGATTTTACCAACTCACCTAACTTTTACGGTCTTTTCCAACAACTTTGGCCCTAATATCTATATATTGTTGACGAAGCTAGCTCTTCCTCTTCGTTGCCCCTCGATCAGCATTACCGGCCACGAAAGACAGACGGCCGGCCACCATGTTTGAAGTTCAAGTGGTTTCTCGGGAGACCATCAAACCCTCCTCTCCAACTCCTCAACACCTCCGCACCCACAAGCTCTGCATGATCGACCAGCTCGCGCCTAGTAACCACATACCCATCCTCCTCTTCTACTCCCATGAGGCGGCCACGGGGTCGCCACCCGAATCCCCTTCCCTAAGGCTCAAGGACTCCCTGTCGCGGACCTTAGCCCGGTTCTACCCGCTCGCCGGAAGGCTCAACGGCAACTCCGTCGTCGAATGCAGCGATGAAGGCGTCGACTACATCGAAGCCCGAGTCATCAACGGCCACCTCTCCCAACTCCTCCAACGCCGGCCTGGTCATGAGCTCCTCGAGCGCCTCCTCCCTTGCCATGCATCCTGCGTCGAAGAACCCATCCTCGGGATCCTCCTCTCCGTCCAAGTCACCACCTTCTGCTGCAACGGAACGGTGGTCGGGGCGTGCATCTCCCACAAGATCGCCGACGGGACCTCCGCCTCCATGTTCCTCAAAGCGTGGGCGGCCGAGGCCCGTGGGGCCACCGAAGTCTGCCACCCGGTGTTCGATGCCGCCTCCCTCTTCCCGCCGGTCGATAACATCCCAATTACATTCATGCCGAGCTCCACCGGGAAGGTGGTGACTAGGACGTTCGTGTTCGACGCGCCCAAGATCGCTGCTCTAAGATCGGACGGATTCCGCCCGTCCCGCATCGAGGCCATCACCGCGCTCCTATGGCGGTGCATCGTCAAGGCCCGAGCGAGGCTGGAGTCTAGGGGTGCGGCGGTGGTGGTGGGGCACGCGGTCGAGCTGAGGCGGAGGATGGTTCCGCCGTTACCTAAACACGTCTTCGGGAACTTGTGGACGGTGGCGGCCGTGCTGAAGGTCCAGGGGGAGGAGAGCTTGGAGCAGCAGCTGCGCGGCGCACTGAGGGCGGTGGACGGTGACTACGTGCGGCGGCTTCAGGGGCCGGAAGGGCTGGCGTGGATGGAGAAGGCGTTCCGCGAGCCTATGGCAGTGAACGGCGATCTGTTCACCTTCTCGAGCTGGTGCGGGTTCCGGATGTACGAAGCGGATTTTGGGTGGGGGAGACCGAGGTGGGTGGGTGTGGTTGTTGGCAGCCGCGCCAAGAATGCATGTTTCGTCATGGATGGGAGGAGGGAGGGGGATGTGGAGGTATGGTTGACAATGGTGGAGGAGGAGATGGCGGAGCTTGAGAAAGATGAAGAGCTCTGCTCCTTTGCTTCCCATGGTGGCTTTGTTGCTTAGTCTTTTTTATTTTTTTTTGTAATAAAACCTCCAACCAAACTACTACTCTCATCTACTCTTTATCTAGTTATTGGGTACCAATTCCAACGGGTTATCCAGAGCTAGTAGATCCGGATGCAGAGAAGGAAGACTAATGAGTCGGTTGGACGCATTCTCATTAATGATATTCAAAATCTTTACAGAGAATCTTTTTAAAGAGGCAGAGGCCTGTTTTTTATTCAATATAATTAATGCATTCTCTAACACTAACACATGGATGAGGCTTAGGTTTAGGTATAGGGTTAAAGGTAGGGGTGGCAATGGGTCGGATCGGGTCGGGTTCGGGTCGGGTTGAGACATATGTATAACGGCAAAACACCCAACCCGAACCCGACCCGTTTAATAAACGGGTCAAAAACTTAAACCCAAACCCGACCCGCCTAATAAACGGGTTGACCCGACCCGACCCGTTTAACCCGTTTACTAAACGGGTCGGGTCGTGTCGGGTCGGGTTGGCTCGGGTTGGGTCAACAGAACCCATGTAAACCTGTCGGGTTGGGTAAAGACCAGTCGGATTGGGCCGGGTTTGATCGGGTTGGGTCGGGTTGGCTCGGGTTGGTTCGGGTCGGGTCGGGTCGGGTTGACACGACCCATTTGTTAAACGGGTCAAGTCGGGTCAATCGGGTTATTAGTACAAACCCGAACCCGACCCATTAAATAAACAGGTCAATCGGGTCGACCCGTTTTTGACCCGAACCCGTTTAGGCCAAACCCAAACCCGCTAACTTCGGGTCGGGTTCGGGTCGGGTTGGCGGGTCGGGTCAAGAATTGCCACCCCTAGTTAAAGGTATGGTACGAAATTCTTGTGTGAAGCTATAGAGTCATCTAGCATGAGCTGCATGGTTAGCTCGAATGGGACCAATAGCGTGATTTTGAAATCAAAGATAGAGGATCTTTTATATTGCAAAGACTACATGTATGGATCCAATGAAGGTGATGGAGTCCAGTTGGAGGATAAGAAATGGAGAGTTAATGTAAAAAGCTTGATCGGAAGGCCGTGGGATTCATTCGGCAATGGTTAGATGATAACGTGTCTGGATACTAAATTCTCCAGGAATCACACTATTGGGGGGGGGTTAACTATTAACGTTAGCTAATATAGCCAAATATAGGGCCATGTAGAACTCAGCGCTATGCGGCTCTCCGCGTAAATTAGGAGAGAGGTCGCAGGCTTTGCAGTTTGTGATGGGTAGTGACAATAGAAACGACAGGAAGGGACAAGACACGAGCATTAAACTCGAATATAGTGGTGAGTTCTACATGGCGTACGTGATGAGGTGAGGAAAGGGTCATCAATGCTGTCTGAAAATACTACGGGACATACTCTCGGACATAAAACATGCACGTTCGTAACGTTTTCGCGGGAGCCTAACCCTTCACTACAACAGAAGGCCCTATATGCGGCGGCGAAACCGGCGGCCGACTCGTCTCTGCCGCATTTGAGGGTGGGATTCCGGCGGCGAGCTTCGAAGGAGCTGGATTGGAGCTGGATTTCGGCGGCCATCATCGCTCCGCCGCAACTGAAGGAGGGATTCCGGCGGCCAACATCGATCCGCCACAATTGGAGGTTAAATTCAGCGGCCAACATCGATCCGCCGCAATTGAAGATGGGATTCCGGCGTCCAGGTACGTCCCGCCTCAATTGGGCCTGGAATTCGACGGCCAGCTCGATTCTGCCATCTCCTCTCCGCCTCAATTTGCTTCGCCACAGGGAATTCGGCCCCAATCTTTGCTTCGCCGCAAATCGGAAGGGGATCTCGGCGGGTAGCTGTGCTCCGCCGCAAAAGAAGGTGGTCTCGGCGGGCAGTTGCGCTCCGCCGCAAATCCAGGCCGCCAGATATGGCAGTTTTGGCCGCCAATTTCTTCCACGAACAACCCGCGCAAAAGTTTGCAAAATTGGTAAGATTTTTGCCGAGCTCTCGCGCGCGATCATCCACGAACTGCACACGACATTCCTCTGCCATCGATCGATATACAGGTATGCCAAAACCCTAGCTACGAATTCCTCTGCCATTCCTCATCCAAAATCTGTCCTATAATCGCCATCCCTCATCAACAATCTGTCCCAGCGGCCGACAATCTGTACGGATCCGCGCGATCATCGACAATCTGTCCCAGCCGCCGACAATCTGTACGGATCCGTGCGATCATCGACAATCTGTACATAAGTATTTTTTCTTTTCTGTTATCTTTTCTCATTCCGAAATTGAATTAGAGTGAACTGTATCTTTGCAAAGGCGACGATTACTATTTTTTCATTTATGTTGTTGAAGTGATCAAGCTTCTTTACAAGGATCGATGATCGATCATGTTTGGACATACGATTTTCGATCTCCTTCTGTTTTCCTCCTAGTTCCTAGCCTCCTCTTAGTTTTGATTCATTGATGATCGAGTTTTTAGGGTTTAATTTCTTGGTTTTGGGCTTCCTTTATATGTACTTGAGTTTTCTTGCAGGCCATTAACATTGCATTGGAAGGCCATGGAACTCGATCTCCTTACAAACAATTAACTTCATATTTCTCAATCACCAAATATTAACAACTGGATTATACGAATATGTACATATATGCTAAGTAACCAGTACTTCATCTAAAAGCTTAATACAGCATGGTGCCTTTTGATGTGTGATTAGGGTTTGCAACAGCCAATTCTGATGACATAAGTTTTCATTGAAAATATCATATTGTATCCTTAATATAAAGCATTTGTTAAGAACCCTTGCGGCTTAATTCAGTAAACTTGCGTTATACGAATATGTACATTGTAATTGGGGGAAGACACATAAGGCGTTGCTCATTGTGCAAAAACATGTTACAAGGTTTTTTTCTCTCCCATTTCTTTCCCATTAATGTGATCTGAACTTAGCTTTGATAACATTCATGCTATATACTATTGTATACTTATAGAGAGAGATTATACACGATTAATTGTGAGATACCTCTTGTAATGTGAATTACATAAGTCCCATGTTCGCTTGTATCTTATATCTTTTGTAATTTGGCCAATATAACATAAACTAATATAATCCATAAGGAAAATTTTGACCTAACCCAGATAATCAAATGAAGACACTATTTTAGTATTCGATATCTTAGATTGCCTTTTGTAGTAGAAAACTAGCAATTAAGTTCATTGTCTGATGTGATTTTCATCTATTGTTTTAATTCCTGAAGTGAATGAAGGTTTATGTATGACATAATGGGATATCACAAAATATATTTGTAAATAAACATATGAAAAGCGTACTTTGATCCTTAGAGATCGAACTTGAATGTACGTACGTCCCCTTCCTAACAAACTATGCTTCGCCCTTCCTGGAAAAAGCATGTTTGTGCTCATCTTGGGTCCGTCATGGAGTGAAGTATTGATTGTAATCTATCAATTAGTGGAGATTTGGTCTCGTCTTTTATCATGGTTTTAGGTCACCAAAGTTAAAGTGTTTGATCAATATGAAGTTAAAATCTACGGAAGATGGAGAATTATGGGATGGGATTTAAGTTATTTGTACAAGAAGGTTGTATTGAACCTTCTACATATGTAGGCAACTAAGGAAAGTAGCTGATAGATCCAATGCATTGAACCGTCTGTGCACTGTTAGGTTCTAATTTTTTGACTCATCAATTGTTCATATTCAGATTGGGCTTCTAGTTAGATTTTGATAGTTGAGCAGGGTTAGGAGTAAAAAAAATTCTGGACCGAGCCTGTTTCAATTTAAGAGCCCATTTTCAGCCAACTTTTCTTCAACCAACCTAACATGACATAATCACAATCATCCATTGCACCCAGTCCTGATCAATGAATTGAACTACTCATCATGGACGGGCAGGCAATGGTACATGTCTGACTGGGTGCCTCATCGGGTTCGTTAAAAGGAAAGTTGGCAAACCGGTTGGCTGAATAGGACTGCCGGGGGTGTTGATGTGTGGAAGGAAATATCATGGTGAGCTAATTAATTGGATGTGGTTCCAATTAGTGGGGGGGGGGGGGAAGAAAAAAAAAAAAAGGGAAAGAAAGATTATTGGATAGGGGAGGTGAGGGGCTCAACTTTTTCTACAGCGATCCTACCAAAAAAAAAAAACTTTTTCTACAGCGTTGCAGCTTTTCAGGAGTGGGTTGTTGGTGTTTTTTTGGATTGCAGCTTGCCTGTGTGGGTTAGTGTAGTTGCAAAAAAAGAACACATGTAAAGAACACTTGACTTCTTAGGTCTTGTAATTTTGCAGTATACATCAATTTGTCTTTTGCTATTTTCCCTGTTTAAACTTCAGCTGATGTATCGCATATGGTTCTATCTCTAATTGTTATTAATCTTTACATTTTAATTGAAGGTACCTTACGCTATGGATATGAGTTGGGTTGACAGTAATAGAGCCAGTGCGGATTATAGGAATGGGGTCAATCATTTTGTCAACTATCTATTTAGCAGAGAAACACTTGGGGATATGATTCGTTGTCCTTGTAAACGCCACAGAACTGTCCAATATCAATCCCGGGATGATGTAATTGCTGATTTATTTCAATTTGGTATAGAACCAGGTTATAGAACATGGAAGATGCCAGAGGAAACTTATGTTCCACCTCAAATATCTAGTGAAACTGAAACAGAAATAGATGACATGCATGGGTTAATAGATGCTGCTTTAGGATTGCCAAATATATTTGAAGATGACATGGACGATGAACCTGCTGTACATGGTGAAGATCGGATAGATGCGGATACAGATAGGTATACAAGAATTCTTAATAATGCATCTCAGAAGCTATACCCTGGTTGTAATAAATTCACGACATTGTCATTCATCGTTAAACTACTACACATAAAATGTCTAAATGGTTGGAGCATTAAATCCTTTAAGATGCTGCTTGAGCTGCTTACCGATGCTCTCCCTGATGGTCACACACTGCCTTCTGATTACAACCAGTGTCAGAAAATAATTCGTGACCTTGGCCTTGATTACATTAAAATAGATGCATGCAAAAATGATTGCATACTGTACTGGAAGGATAATGCCTCAAAGACCCATTGTCCAACATGTGGTCAATGCAGATGGAAAGAGAATGGTAAAAAAATCCCAGATAAATCCCTACGTTATTTTCCATTGAAGCCGAGACTGCAACGACTATTTATGTCAGAAAAGACAGCTGAAGATATGCGATGGCATCAGGAATAACATGTTGATGATGGTGTAATGAGGCATCCAGCAGACTCAGAGGCATGGAAGAATTTTGATCAACTTCATGAGCAGTTTGCTTCTGATTCACGAAACGTTAGACTTGGTCTTGCAAGTGACGGGATGAATCCATTTGGGAACATGAGTGTTTCTTACAGCACATGGCCGGTCGTCCTCATTCCATATAATTTACCACCGTGGGTGTGCATGAAACAGACTAATTTTATATTGTCTATGATTATTCCTGGTCCTCGTGCTCCTGGAAATGAAATTGATGTATATATGCAGCCTTTAGTTGAGGAGCTGAAGGATATGTGGGAAATCGGCATTGAAACATATGATGCATATACTGGGAACAACTTTCGATTGCGTGCCGCTTTGATGTGGACAATTAATGACTTCCCAGCATATGGTAATCTATCCGGATGGAGCACCAAGGGTAAGATGGCTTGCCCGGTATGTAACGAGGAAACTACGTCATAACAACTAAAAAGTAGTAGAAAACAATGTTACTTGGGTCATCGTAGATTCCTACCAATTAATCATAGGTGGCGCTTGTTGAAAAAATCATTTGACGGCAATCCAGATAGAAGACCTCCACCGAAAAAGTTGTCTGGTGTCGATGTATTGCAACAGTTACAGCACCTTCCGCATGTGACATTCGGAAAAATACCAGGGAAGAAAAGGAAAGGGACATCTAGAGAAAAATACTTAGGGTGGACGAAGAAAAGTATTTTTTTCGAATTACCATATTGGAGCAGCAATTTGTTGCGGCACAACCTCGACGTTATGCATATAGAGAAGAATGTGTGTGAAATTATCCTCGGAACACTGATGAACATAGCAGATAAAACAAAGGATAATTTAAACGCTCGTTTCGACCTGGAAGATATGGGCGTTACGAAAAATCTGCACCTAATAAAATCTGGGGATGGGTATAAAGTGCCAGCTGCATGCTATACGATGAATGCAAAGGAGAAGCGTGTCTTTTATCAGTTTGTCATGGACATAAGATTTCCGGACAGCTATTCATCAAACATATCCCGTTCTGTCAAGTTTGATGAACGGAAGGTTTCGGGTCTAAAGAGTCATGATTGTCATGTGCTATTACAACAACTCATGCCTATTGCAGTACTTGACCTCATGCCAGAAAACATATCTGAAGCCATAATTGAACTTTGCATTTTCTTTAAGGAGTTATGCTCGAAAGCATTGCGGTTAGACATCCTCGAAAAACTTGAGAACCAAATAGCTCTGACTCTTTGCAAGCTCGAGAGAATATTTCCGCCAGCATTATTCGTTATTATGATGCACCTCCCGATTCATCTAGCAGCAGAGGCTAAGCTTGGTGGACCAGTTCAATACAGATGGATGTATTTTATTGAGAGTTGAGTCATTTAATAAATCTATATATTTACGCAATCATCGTTAGTTTATTTTTGTTTTTGACCGTTATATATTGGACGTAAATAATGTAAGTATTTATTTATCAGGTATTTACGTACACTCAAGTCATACGTACGGAATAAGGCTCATCCAGAAGGTTCTATTGCCGAAGGGTATATCGCGGAAGAATGTTTAACATTCTGTTCAAGGTATCTTAGTGGTATCGAGACCCGATTCAATCGTCCGGAAAGGAATTTTGATGGAGGTCAGATACACCCTGAAGCAACCTTGTCTATTTTTTCCTCCACCGGTCGTCCGATAGTAGGAGGCCGCACGTACTTCCTTACCAATACTGAAATGAATCAGGCTCACTTCTATGTGTTACAGAATTGCATGGAACTCTTTCCATATATTGAGTAAGTTTTTTTAAAAAACTTAGCATACTGCATTAAATAATATTCTTAATTCATTTAAATGCCTGAGCACTATGTTTTATGTTTATAGTCAGCACGTAGAGGAGATCACGAGATCTGGTGTGAATAACATTGAGCGGGAGCACATGAACAAATTTGCTGAATGGTTTAAAGAGATGGTAAACATTCATATTAACTTCATTAAAACTATAATAAGCTTCCTAATACTTATATGATATATATTAATTAATCATAATCTGAAACAGGTAGAGAAATCAAACGTAAGTGACGAAATCAAATTACTTGCAAAGGGCCCTCATCGTGAAGCGAAAATTTATGATACCTACAATGTAAATGGTTATAGATTTTCAACAGAAGCATCTCAATTGTGTAGAAAAACGCAAAACTACGGTGTTCAGGTTAAGGGAGATGATGCCACCAGCAATACAGAAACATTTTATGGTGTCCTTCAACAAATTTTGGAGGTGTGTTATTCTAGTATGCGGGTTGTGTTATTCAAGTGCAAATGGTTTGATGTCGAGAATCGTCGGAACGGATACAAGCAAAAAATGGGAATGGAAAGCGTAAATGTTACACGCACTGTATACGGTGACCAACCATATGTATTAGCATCACAGGCTATGCAGGTATTCTATATAAAACAAATTAAAGATCTCAAATGGCATGTTGTAGTAAAGACGCAGCCACGGAACTATTACAACATGCCTGTCGTCGATAGAGAGTCCCAACAAGATGATGAGCCTTATCAGCAGGATGATAATGGCGATATCCCTATTCAGTTTACTTCTTCTATGTTGGATCGTGATGATGATATAGACTGGGTAAGAAATGATATCCCACCTCTCATCGGTTAGATGATGGTTTCTAGGAGCCTTATAATTGCCTGTCAGGTAATTAACATCCATCCTAAATATTGTGGAATATTTGGATCATTGATTCTTATATGTATACTCTATCTGGCTGCACTTATTGATTGCTCAATCTGACCTACACTTACTTTTTCAGGGTATCAAATGTGCTTGATATACGGACTGAGTGACTATTTGATCTCTAACGAAAGGGCCTTGAATACTTTGATTAGGTAATCTTTATCTTAATTACTATGAAGCATTTCAGCATTTTCAGCATTTCAGCATTACTATGAGGCATTTCAGGCATTTCAGCATTTTCAGGCATTTTCAGCATTTTCAGCATTTCAGCATTATCAGGCATTTCAGCATTTTCAGCATTATTGACATACAAATACTGATTTCAGGCATTATCAGTCACAGTATGCCTATAACTGAATATACTAGGAATATTCTTTCATTTTGGATGTTGGTTGGTTATGGGGGGCAATTCAAAATGTTAAGTCAATTTGAGAGCTTTATATGTATAATCCAAGTTTGGAGGGATTTGTATAAAAATATGAAAGACATTAGGGGTTGATTTGTAAAATTCCAAAACTCAAAAGGTGGGTTGGGTCATTTTTGTTGTAAAAAAACTATTCTAAAAATTGAGACAGAAATGTAGGAGTCAATACATGAATATTGCCACAGAGTTCCCTATATCAAAGTTGGCCTTTTAAGATTTTTGGCAAACCCCTCTCTTGCCTTTGTCAGTTTTTTTAAAAGATAAGCCCTTGATAGCTAAAATTGATGCAGAATAGTGATCAGAAGGGAATCCTAGGGATTGAAAGTTGTTTTTACAGGATTTCAGAAGCTGCTATAAATGCTGCAACTTTACAACAATCCTAATGGACTGTGCTGTCATATTGTCTTTGTTCAGGCAAACAGGCACAGTATTATTTTGATGCAAGCATCTCAGAACAGGGCAACTACAACATTTATTCAGGCAAACAGGCACACTATTATTTTGATGCAAGCATCTCAGAATAGGGCACAAATGAATCTTAATTTATCTCCATATAATCTTAGTGATTGTGAACAAAAGTGTATGATTCCGCAAACCTTCGATATACAACTTTAGCAGAAATTGATGTTTATAATTCTATATTTCAGGACATAGCATATTCCTAAACCAGGACCCTACATTGCCCATAGCCCGACGTCATTGTGGACCAGTGGTGCATAATTTTGTTTGCGGGATGAATATATACCCCATATCTCTCCTGCGTCACTTCGGTATCAAAGCTTTATCTCCAATTCTTCATGCTTCCCCTGTATCATTGTGGTTTTGTAATTTGACAGTGATTGCATAATTAAGTAGATCAGTCTTGCACAATCCTGCGATGCTGCAATGTGGTGACATATGAGTTTAGTGTTTGTCTTGAATGCTCATACTGAATATGCAAATATTTCTTTGATTTTAAAATGTCAAGCCTTTTACATGTCATGATGCATCTGATGCAAGCCAATTGGATTATGTTATAGATTTTCCTGTCTCTTCCTGTGGATGCACCTTAAGGTTCGCACAGTGCATGCTTAATTGCCAATTGATTTCTAGGATGTCCTCTTCTGAATCTCTTTATCCACTCAAAAACTTTGTAGCCGCAAGTGCTTATTGAACAATCCTGGTATCTTATTGCTCCTTTATGTTATTCTTCTTTTCTTTTTCTGGCTATTCAAGATAGTGATTGCTAGTGCATGCTGTGGAATGATCTATGCTCAAGAGTTACATCTCTACTTCTAGGGACAATCTTATGAGTTAATATAGAGCAATGAAATTCCGTTACATGCTATTACAACACCATTTCTGTTTATGCTTTGTTACCTGCATGCCTTTCTCACCATTACTTACTGATATTTTGACATTTCATTGTGTTTATGCTGAAGCTAACTAGCTTTTGATGTTGTAGGAAGCAACTATTGAACAACTTCTTCCAATTTTTCTTTCTCTGCTGAAAGATGAGTTTCCTGATGTTCAACTCAATATTATCAGCAAGCTTGATCAAGTGAATCAGGTGAACATTTTTTGGATGGCTTCTTCCAATGCAGATGATTTAATTAGGGTTGATTTTGTTTTGTGAAGTGAATAAATAGATACACAATTCCAACGGTTCTTTTACCTTATTTCAGTCAATTTTTTATTCAATCACAGCATTTCAGCACCAGTATCCAAGTTAGAACTACACCATTTCAGCATTTTCAGCATCGAAATTCAGTCACAACCTGTCAGGTAATGCTCGTAGACTACGGAAAATGGGAAATATGCCTTAGTTGTATTTGTTAGCATCTAGTACTGCCATATAGTGCTTATGCCACGTAATTAGTGAATGATGTTTTGAGATTCTACCACATCTAGCTTGGAACTGCTCGTTATGAAAAAACATAGTTTCAGTTGTTTCGTGCTTGGTGTTCATGCTATTAAATCAGATTATAGCTATTGTTGTTTTTTGCTTAACACTAATTGTTTGGTGTTCTAGCTTGGTGTTCATGCATTTTGACTAGCAATCTGCAATTGCTAAAGAAAGCATGACTTTCAACTTTATTTCTAAACAAAGCATGGTTTGAACTTGCTTATTTTTACATAAATTTGTTTTCATCTTTACTCTTATATGTCCCTTATTATTCCATGTAACAGGTTGTACCTTTAATTCTATAAATGCTTCGTGGTAGGTGGCGTCGGCATGGGAGGGTGGGGGTGGAGGGGGGTACTCGTATAACAGATTCTCCTATATTGGATCATCCAACACGTGATCCTCCTATATTGGATGGTCCGATACGGGATTCTCCTATATTGGATCCTCCTATACATGATCATCCTAGTTTGGAGGACGCAGAGACACAGGAGTCGTTTGATACCAATGTTCCAGCCAATACATCTGTTATAGTATCCTCTATTAGAGGTATGTTGAAGTTTTATCATTTTAAGACAAATTGTTATTTTTATATTATATTACAGATGACCGTATACTAATTTTATTGTTATATTTCATATAGGATCATCTTCTTCTAACCTAAAGAGACCAAGGGGTGATGCAAAGGGTATCCCTAGACCAACTAATGCGGCAGACAGACTTCCGATAAGAATTAATAACGGAAGACCTGTGGGTCCAAATCGGAATAAATTCATCACAAAGATCGGTGTGTGGGTGAAGGACCAAAATAACTTTCCCTTTTGGCAGCGAAATTTTGACAACTTCCAACATTCAAAATGGGTTGATATGGCGACGACTGCTAGGGTAAGATACAATTTAAAGAACTGTATGTATAATTTACAATGTATACTTATTGTTATTTCTTAATATTATCAGGAGTATTTTGATATTGATTTCGCGGGGGATCTGTCCTCCATCTTGAAAGACAACTGTAGGAAGACATGGAATGATACTAGGTCGAAGTTGTATAGGGATTTCTACGAGTCATATACACATCAAGAGGCGATCCTTCATATTCCCCGTGGTTTGGATAATGTTACTTGGACCAAGATTTGTGAGGATATTTTCTCGCAGCCATGGTGGAGGGTAAGTAATGAATTAAGTTGTTTTGTAATGCAATAATTACATGTATTCACTATTATAATATGTAACATTCTATTTTTTTAGAAAACATGTGACAGAAACACGGAAAATCGTGTACATCAGAAGGTCACACATGTATCTGGGCGGACGAGTTTCGCACAGAGGAGAGATGACTTGGTATATATGTACTAATTTTAGAATTTGTGATAATTTTTAGTGTATTATAATTGAATAGTCTTCTTGTTATTTGCAGCGAACAGATTTGGGTCGGGACCCAAACCGAAAGGAGTTGTGGGATCGCACCCATGTTAAGGAAGACGGGACCTCCGCGAACTCGCACACCCAGCAGATCACAGTAAGTTTTTCTGATAATAGTTATCGATGGCTTCAATTTATATTCTTATTGTCTTCAAGTGTACAAAACATTATTTATTCATCTCTCATGCATTGCAGAGTCGGATGGATCAGCTGATGGAGCAATCTAGACAGAACTCTGGGACTGTAGACGAGGATGCAATATTTCAGGAAGTCCTTGGTCCAGAGAGTCGAGGACGCATACGGGGCCAGGGGATGGGCATCAGACGTCGGGAATACTTCAGCTTTGAGCATCCTTTGCAACAAGAGATGCAAGAGCAGATAACTACTCTCCATTCAGAACAGGAACAGCTTCAATTAGAGCACAAGCAGCTTCAATCAGAGCACGAGCAGCTCCATTCAAAGTACGAGGAACTCAAGTCAGAGCACGACAAGTTCATCTCAAAGTATGAGCGCTTGGTAGACGAGAACCTGCAGTTGAATGAAGCCATTAATGGATTACGTACAAACTTTCAGGCGCTTAGCCAGATGTTACATCGGGTACGTTTAGTGGAATGTAAATGTTAAAATTATTTCTAACATTTGATAAAAAATAAACTTTTGTAATTTGATCATGTAGGATACATTTGCATCCATGTCTTCACAAATGTCAAGCTCTCAGCTTCCAATCCAACAACCGAGCTTCACACAATTGCTACATGGTGGTTTTTGGCCTCCAGCACCACGTGCTCCACATCCTACCCATGCAGACATCTTTGAACCCCCACGACATGAATGATTTAGGTAATAAATTTCAAATTTTACCTAATCGGCTTCGAATGTTTTTTCTAGTACATTTGCCAGTGCGTTTTTCTAGTAAATTTTATCGAAAAAGTTTGGGATTTGCTTTATAGATTCTAACCTGCTATCAGTTCCTACTCAACCGGTTTGGACTGGAACCGGAACATGTTTCGGTTCGGTCTTTGAATAAACCGGTTTGTCTGTCAACCCAGGAATCAAACCTTTTCATTTGGCCCAAAACCCTCAATCAAACCAAAATTTACAATTTATAATAACATTTGATTAGGTCATGTCTGTCAATCCAAAAAGGATTTTGCAAACGCTCCATAAGGCAAACCAAAGCACACAATGTCATCTACCTATGGAGAATACTACATGTTTTAGTACTTTACTTCTTTTAGTAAAACTGGTCCTTTACTAGTAGGGGGGATCTGACTTCAACGAGGGATGGCACTACATCATGGCACGAAACTTACTAATATAATTTCTACAAAACTATAGGTTTACTAACCGCTACTATCAAAAATTCTAGTCCCACTCGGCAACCAAAATAAAAAGATAAAGCCAATCCCACTTTTCTCGTTTTTACTACATATTAGAGTTGACAGGATTGAAGTGATTTCTTCTCTCACTGGTTTTGTATTTGAGAGGCCATAGTAACCGGATAAGTTATATGGTATCAAAAGTAGGTTGTATGTGACAAGTTGAGAGAAATTGGTGAAGCTCTTTTTTAGAGCAACATAAAGATGGTCAAAAGCAACACACGACTTGTTATTTCCATTGCAAAAAAATATTAAGGTGTAGGGATGAACCTACAGGATCTTGTTCAGGTGCTTGCATATACTGACTAGTGATGCTTGTAATCTTAACCACATTTGTTATGCTGATATAGAATTTCATTCCTAGGAAGGATGTCGAGGCCTACTAAAGGGTACTGATAAGTTTGATGCATCAAAAGGGTTTAAATTTTCAACTTATGCACATTCGTGCATTGAACAAGCTGTTCGCAAGTCTCTTTCAGATCAATCTAGGACAATTCGTTTACCGGTATGTTATCCATCCAACTACATTCATATGGCTTGAAATTGACTTTGTTCAATATCTCTATATTAGGACAAAAACAGATTCCATGTTCCTTATATGGGTCTTGCCTAGAAATAACTTAAAGGAATGTTAATTCCTCTAGGGTTAGAAGTGGAGAAATATGGAATCTTCTTTTTTTAGTGATGTTTTGGAAGATTGCAAAGTTTTAACAAGAGGATAATTAATCTTATAGAGAGCTACCTTTTAGGGGGAGCTTATGAACCCGATCAACTCATTCCTTTATGCAGGAGGTTGGATTCCGTAGGAACTCGGGATAGCTTGGAACCCGATCAACTCATTCCTTTATGGAAGGAGGTTGGATTCCGTAGTCGCTCGGATAGGTTGGAACCTGATCAACTCATTCCTTAAGGTAGAGAGACATCATGCATGACTTCTAGAGAATAAGGGATAGGTAGAGCTATATAGAACATCACTTTGAGGAGCAGATTTTATGAAGTGGAAGAATACTGGGAATCTGGCAACTTATACTTCATTGTTTGTTTGAAGATAGTCTAGAGATTGAATACAAGATCACGAGAATCTTATCCACCAGTATATATTCCTATATTGTGTGTGAGTCGTGTGACATCAGTAATGAGAAGCCATTGACAATGTATCAACTACTTGTTCTCCATTTTGCAGATGTAGAAGCTAACTCCATGAGGCCAAAGATCTTGATTCGGGAGGCAACTCGGCTGAATAAGAAGGAAATTTTTTCTATGAATTTGATAATTTGTTGTATGAATTTCAAAAATTTTAACATACGTTTGTTGGTCGGAAAAATTTCTAAGTTGTTTGAACGTGCTTTGGCTAAATAAATGAGCTCTTGCTGGTATGCTGATGGTATGCAGTTCTTGCTGATGGTCTTGCTGATGGTATGCAGCTCTTGCTGGTATGCTCCGTGCATTTCTCTACCAACCGGACACCGAACAACTGCTGTACTACTAGTCCTAATGTAAATTTACATTAGAACTGCTGATGGTTACATTAGAACTGCTGATGGACACCCAACAACAGTTCTAATTGTAGTTCTGATGGTCTTGCTGATGGTATATATGCAGCTCTTGATGGTTCTTTTAGTACAGCAGCAGTCCTAATGTAAATTTGATGTTCTTGCTGATGGTCTTGCCGATGGTATGCAGTTCTACTGTAGTTCAGCAGCAGTTCTACTGTAGTCTAATGCGGCCCCGGAAATGTTCTTGCTGATGGTCTTGCCGATGGTATGTAGTTCTAATGCGGCCCCGGAAATGTTCTTGCTGATGGTCTTGCCGATGGTATGCAGTTCTAATGCGGCCCCGGAAATGTTCAGCAGCAGTTCTTACTGTAGTCTAATGCGGCCCCGGAAATGTTCAGCATTGCTGATGGTCTTGCTGGTGGTTTCTGGTGGTTTCCGGCGGCCAAACAACCTTTTGGACCACCATTTCCGGCGGCTAACAACGGCCGTTTAAACCATCATTTCCGGCGGGTAAACTCGAGCCGCTTCAAACCCCATTTCCGGCGGCTAATCACCGGCCGTTTAAAACCACATTTCCGGCGGCTAAACACTGGCCGTTTAAACCACCATTTGCGGGGGCTACCCATTTGCGACGGAGTCTAATGCGGCCGGTATATCCGACGGCCACACCCCCGCTTAAACATTTAAGCGGCCATTTTTGGCCCCCTTAATTAACAAGTTATGTTGTAGTGCTTGACTGGTTGGGTCAAAACTGCCCGCCTTCATTGACCCTCTCCTCGCCTGATCAGCTACCTCTCTTTCTCTCTCTATTTATGTACCATCTCTCCGCTCAGTACTCATCCTCACCATCCCTCTCCTCACCTGATCAGCTCCATCACCATAAGCACCCTTCTACTTCGATTCTTTTTCTCAAAACCAAACTAAGATGAGTTCTTCGAGAGTATATGCTATGTTCTTGGCCTCTTTCTTCCTGTCGGGGCTGATGCAACTCGCCCATGCCCAGCCAACATCACCCTCTCGCGGGGTCGACGGCAAGGCGGTCGATCAAGGGATTGCTTATGTGCTGATGCTCGTAGCCCTCCTTGTTACGTATCTTGTTCATTAATTAGTACTCGATCTCTGCGCCCACGGAATCATGCTGCATGCAACCATCAAGATTTATGGGAAGGGGGCTTAAAAGAAGCATTGGATGATCACCGGCATCAACTATGCATGATTTTCCAAGAGAGCTCCTCTCAGCTTCGTTTTGTTCATAGACAGATCATTTTATTCGTGAAGAATTCTTTTGGGGTTTAACCTTCAAATCCTATGTATCCAACCATTAATTTTATTTGTAGATCAGTTTCTTAATTATTGGTATAAGATTATACTTCATCCAAAAACAACTGTATATCTTTCGCATCGCACATTTTAATCCTGGCACCCAGAATACTCGTGGCGCCACGTACCCAACCAGTTTATATGGAGTTGTAATGGCATCCAGGACTTAATCCTCCAACCAACCAACTTTAATCAAGGGTTATGTTCACCGTCATCAGAACTCGGGAGATCTTTACTATTAGAAAGAAAACAAAGAATGTACACCCGAGTTTGGTTCCAAAAACCAGCCGATACTAGTATGTATCGGTTTTGGCTAGGTTGGGACCGGTATTACCCCAGATCCTGAAACTTGCCCCATATTGGCCGGTATCGGTATATATCGATCCATATCGGCCGGTACGAACTGATATTTTTGGTTTGTGACCTCAATTGGTATTGGTCGGTACTGATACGTACCGACCGATACATATATACCATTTCAGGAACGATCGATACCATGACTCAGAACCTTACCCGATATGTACCTCTCTTCTTCTACAAAGCATTCATATCCTCTTCTTCTCCAACAAAACCAAAGGCTTAAGATCACGAAGCCACCAACATGATCCCATCTCCAAGGAGAATCCCCGTCTAAAGTCCTCTCTTTGGAAAACCCTAGTCGTCACACCTCTCTAAATAACACAGCTTCATCCCCCTTAGTTAGATCTCTCTGTTAGGATTGATGTGTTCTAAGCTTGTAAAACTTTATGTTTTGGTCTAATAAAGATTGATAGTTATTATTATATGAGATACATATAGGTGCGTAATATAGTTACGTGTTCTTTTAAGAACAGAAAGCCATGGTTATATGGTAGTCCACTGAGTTGAAGACTGAGTGGATTGGTCCCATATAATCTAAATCAGTTCGCAGCTATGATCAGGTTGATCGTCTCATCATGTTAAGCTGTTGGCGATGACAGTTCATGGGATGTCTTCACCATGGTCATCACCAGGCACAGTGTCTGTGGCTGAACGGAACTAACACGGTGTACAGATCAGTGAGCAGACACTGGTACACTAAACCGTGTTTCTGCTTAGGGTAAAATGGTCCTAAACCCTGAGGAACCACGTCTGATGGACTAACCAATTGCGTGGTGCTTTGGCGCACCAATGTGTGAGGATCCATATGCAGTGATTCAAGACCACGGTGTACTGGGTTACCCGGCTGGCTTTGCATTAGCGTGTCACTCCTGCAGGCCATCCACACCCCTGAAGGGAGGTGCGTTCCTTGGTGTGACTTACACTATACCAAACCCAGGCCTGGTCGTTATCAGTTTGACTATTGACCGGGTTCGATTACTCGACGGGGTAATCATAGGTACGATGTATAGGTCAACTTGGAAGGAACCAAGTCATATGATCATTCGAGTCTGACGGTAGTCTCCATCGCTCGAAGTGAATCATGGCATCAAGTGGAGGGACAGCGGGTTTACCACTACTAAGCGGAGATCAGAGGTATGATGGAGAACATAGTAAGTCCGGGTGAATTGGAGTGCAGCCTGCGTCGTACTCTAGGTGGCTACGCAGGTTAACTTGAGCTCAGAGGATCGATGGTATACTCGGGTAGTGTGTCGATCGAGCTTGAGTTGGAAGCCATAAACCCCGGTCCCTGATGGTTCCACCTTATCAACATTATGTACAGTTCTTGAACCATCTCCTCGGAATACCATAAGTACTAAAAGGAAGAAAAGAAGTATACACTCCGTGTGTGCTTGGCACTAGAGCACGGTAGATGTGTAACTACATGCGAGTACTAAGGGTTATGCCCGAGACTAGTACAGAGGCGCACGTAGTAATCCCTAGCCATAAGTGAACTTTACTGCATAGGTGCGATGCACCGGGTATGTTGCAAGTTGACTAGTTGACTTTGCTAGAGGCACCCTTCGGTGGCCTCAGTTAATAGTAGGTAGCTAGTAGAAATCACTTAAGTAATGGCCGCTAGGTATCGCACGCTAGAAATGGTCAAAATGAGGTATTAGGGTGTTTTGGTAAAAATCTCACTCTGCCGGACCTCACTGTTGGCCGACCCTAGCAGTGGGAGACCTTGCTAGGGCCGGTCCTATGTTGTAGGGATGAGAATCCCTCATCTATAGGGGCTGGCCATATGATAGGGATAGGGCTTAGAATCAGTTAAGATCGAGCCCTAAAAAGTGGGAAAACGGATAAATACAAGGAGAGATAAAAATGAGATAATGGAGAGATAATTATGGGAGGTCTTTATCCCCTTGGATCCTTATCCAAGGGGATAGGCAGGCCCTATATAAAGGGCTATAGGGGGCCGGCCATAGGGATGCAAAAATCGAACCCACTCCACCCTCTCATCTCTCTAGTTCTCTCCCTAATCCATCTCCCGTTTCCCGCTTACTATTTCGTCTTTCTCGCGTGGAGTTCTGAAGAAGGAGAAGGGTCGTTCTTCGGAGGTACTCAGAGATCCGAAAGCGACGTTCCGTGCATCGTGTGAGATCGGATGAACAAGAAGGCATCGTCTCCAATCGTACCATCGGTATCTTCGCGAACGATCTTCCGTCTCCATCGACAAAGAAGATAATTCTCTACGGTTAAAAGATCCGTATGAAATGTATGTGTAATCTAACATGTAGATCTAGCGAGTATTATGATTTGCATGCATGCTAGTTAATTATTACGCTAGATTGCCGTTAGGGTGTTTGATTCACGTGTATACACATGCACACATATGTAGGTTAGTTTCAATGAAAGTTTAAATCGTATAACGCGCACCATGAACGGTCTTTCGATCGCTAAATCGTTTCCGCTGCGAGCCTCTACCATGGAATTATTTCCAATAATTGGTATCAGAGCCGTATTAGTGGTGTGCGTTTCACGATTATTCATGAAACCAACATGTGTGCGCATGATGGATGCGTGAGATCATCGGGGTTCTTACGCTTAGATCATGCATAAGTATATATTGTGCTTGTTCTATTAATCATTCTTACAGGGCGCCGCTATAAAAAATCTAGATCTATATTTTGTGATTGCTACCGGGGGTCGGACCCCGAGTTAGCCATTGTCTGGATTTGCTCTCTTTGTTTGTGGATATGTAATTGAGCCGTAGATTGGGCGAGTGATGGGGGTTGACCATCCTCAATTCCCATGGCCTTTTTTTTTCTAGGTGTGTTTTTTCTTTCCTTTCTAGGAAATTGTGTACGAGCGAGCACTTGCTCGAAGCGTACTAGACTTTTTTGGTTACAGATCGAGAAGAAAGATGTGCCAAAGAAATCCACCATCGGGAGCGTGAGTGGAACCCTGGAGGATGAAGACGATCCGACAAAGTATTCGCGAGCACGACGAGGAGCTGGACCAAGGAACTTTGCGAAGAAAGCTAGAGGCCTGCGCTGTGCTAATTAGGTTCAGGGGTCGGACCCTGAACTTAATTTCAGTCTTTATGGTTGCTTTCCTTATTAATTCTTTATGTTTCATATCGAACCCCGATGAGATAATGTAATTATCAATTTTCAGAGGGATGTCTTTCCCCTCCGGTCCAAGCGACCGTTTGAGGATAGGATCCCGCTAGATGACGCCTATTATTTATTTGAATTTTGATGTTAGTGGGATCCCATCACATATGGTTATGCCACTATTAGGTCAGTACCCGACTAGTCGGGTGTGCCTATTTGGCCAGCATCGAAATCAAAGATGAGATGGAGATCCATTGAATATCAATTGTGAAATTTATAAGCGAGGCGCCATGACTAGTGGGAATCCTTTCCAGTGAGTCTCACTCTAGGATTAGCTCCAAAGCATTAGCGTGATAACCAATTTTGCAGAGCATCGATATTCTCGGAATATATAATGTGACCCTTGAATGGAGAAATCTGTTTAAGGCAGGGACTATGATATTCCGAGAATGATTAATGCTAGGCGAAGGGCTTGAACGCTAGTGGGAGCATGGTGTGACCAGGGTCTAGTATTTAGGAGGTCGATACCTTTGCATTTGCATAAATTTATACTCGCAAAATAACCCTCACATAAATATAAGGGATGTAAGAGAGGACTTTTAGAGATCCTCTGGCCTCCACGGCTAATCACTTCATGTTCGGGTGGATGGGCATAACTCAACAACCCCCTCGGGTGAGAGCTGTGTTTTTCTATGCCAAACTACTTAGTGATCTCCTTCAGGATATGGCGGTTACGGTGCTAAGTGTTCAGGCTTTACTCACCCTCGTGGGGGCCGTTAGAATTCCCGTGCTGTAATTGCCTAAGCTCGTGGGTAAGCATCCTAAGTACACGTGAGGTATTCGTTGCGAAGACAACGGTGATCACGTGGTACTGGCCAAAAGATAACCATGGTCCATCAAAGCCCTTAGTTGGCAGATTTGGATAGGGTCAAGGGAAAGACCCGTGTAAGCGGAAGACCTGCACACTGCCCACTACAAAAAAAACAGTTATTATCGATGGACAATATCCGTCGGTAATATTAACATTCCGTCGGTAATGTTCTATAGCGACGGAAGATATTTCCGTCGCTGGCTGTCGGGAAAAAAGGCGTCGGGGAAAACAACACGACGGACCAAATATTACCGTCGGTAATAATAATTAATATCGACGGTAATATTAAAGCCGTCGGTAATATTTAATCAATTAAAAATTAATATAATATATTTGTACCGACGAAACTAAATAATACGTCGGTAATATATAAGCATTTTACCGACGGTTAGGGTTTTACTGTCGGTAATACTATATATATTACCGATGCATATATATATTGCCCGTCGGCGATAATATATATATTACCGACCGATAATATATATCCGTCGGTAATACTATATATATTACCGACGCATATATATATTACTCGTCGGTAATAATAAATATATTAACGACGAATATTATATACCGTCGGCAAATTATTAAAAATTTAAAAAAAATAAAAACATTATTACCGACGAAATAATTAATTTCCGTCGGTAATAAGTATGTTTTTTTTTTTAATAAATTTACCTAAATAATGTTATTTAATTCCTGTGATTTACAACAATATCACAATATATTACCACAATTTATCAAATATTACCACAATTTATAAAATATTACCGCAAATTTTAAAATATTACCGAAATTGATAAAAAATTACAGCAAATTATCAAATATTACCACAGTACCCGGCCGATAATTATAGACAAGAACAAAAAATAACCACATATTACAAAATAATATTTACACAATCCAGAACTGAGAGATGATACATGCCCTATCTCAACCACCCCCGCCCGCCACCAACGCTGGTGCTCTCATCGATCCCCTGACGCCGCCCTATCTCAACCACGCCCGCCCACCACCAATGCTGGTGCTCTCATCGATCCCCTGACGTCGCTCTGCTCCTGCAATTAACATGTATTTGTTAAAAAAATGGTTTATATCTATAACTGAGTCTAAGCGTTAAAAAAGGATAAGTTAGCGTGTTTCGGTTTTGAAATAGGTTTGGATTCGATCGGATCGGCATCCGATAATTCGAAGTTGGAATTATTCTGTATTTCGGACTTGCGAGCGGGTTCTAATTGGATATTTGACCAATTTACGCTCCGATTCACCGATTTAGTGTCTAAGTATTGGAAAATCATAACATAGCGTGTTTCGGATATGAAATAAGTTTTGATTTGATCCGATCGTCATCGGATCGGCATCCGATAATTCGAATTTGGAATTATTCTGTATTTTGGACTTGAGAGCAAATTCTAATTGGATATTTGACCAATTTACGCTCCGATTCACCGATTTAGAGTCTAAGTGTTGGAAAATCATAACTTAGCGTGTTTCAGATATGAAATATGTTTGGATTCGATCCGATCATCATCGGATCGGCATCTGATAATTCGAAGTTGGAATTATTCCATATTTCGGACTTGCGAGCGGTTCTAATTGGATATTTGACCAATTTACGCTCCGATTCACCGATTTAGAGTCTAAGTGTTGGAAAATCATAACTTAGCGTGTTTCAGATATGAAATAGGTTAGGATTCGATCCGATCATCATCGGATCGGCATCCGATAATTCGAACTTGGAATTATTCAAAATTTCGGACTTGCGAGCGGGTTCTAATTGGATATTTGACCAATTTACGCTCCGATTCACCGATTTAGAGTCTAAGTGTTGGAAAATCATAACTTAGCGTGTTTCGGATATGAAATAGGTTTGGATTCGATCCGATCGTCATCGGATCGGCATCCGATAATTCGAACTTAGAATTATTCCGTATTTCGGACTTGTGAGCGGGTTCTAATTGGATATTTGACCAATTTACGATTCGATTCACCGATTTAGAGTCTAAGTGTTGGAAAATCATAAGTTAGCGTATTTCGGATATGAAATAGCTAGGTTTGGATTCGATCGGATCGTCATCAGATCGACATCCGATAATTCGAACTTGGAATTATTCCGTATTTTGGACTTGCGAGCAAATTCTAAAAGGATATTTGACCAATTTACGCTCCGATTCACCGATTTAGAGTCTAAGTGTTGGAAAATCATAACTTAGCGTGTTTCGGATATGAAATAGGTTTGGATTCGATCCGATCGTCATCGGATCGGCATCCGATAATTCAAACTTGGAATTATTCCGTATTTCGGACTTGCGAGCGGGTTCTAATTGGATATTTGACCAATTTACGCTCCGATTCACCGATTTAGAGTCTAAGTGTTGAAAAATCATAACTTAGCGTGTTTCGGATATGAAATAGGTTTGGATTCGATCCGATCGTCATCGGATCGGCATCCGATAATTCGAAGTTGGAATTATTCCGTATTTCGGACTTGCGAGTGGTTTCTAATTGGATATTTGACCAATTTACGCTCCGATTCACCGATTTAGAGTCTAAGTGTTGGAAAATCATAACGTAGCGTGTTTCGGATATGAAATAGGTTTGGATTCGATCCGATCATCATCGGATCGGCATCCGATAATTCAAACTTGGAATTATTCCGTATTTTGGACTTGCGAGCGGGTTCTAATTGGATATTTGACCAATTTACGCTCCAATTCACCGATTTAGAGTCTAAGTGTTGGAAAATCATAACTTAGCGTGTTTCGGATATGAAATAGCTAGGTTTGGATTCGATCGGATCGTCATCGGATCGGCATCCGATAATTCAAACTTGGAATTATTCCGTATTTCGGACTTGCGAGCGGGTTCTAATTGGATATTTGACCAATTTACGCTCCGATTCACTGATTTAGAGTCTATGTGTTGGGAAATCATAACTTAGCGTGTTTCGGATATGAAATAGGTTTGGATTCGATCTGATCGTCATCGGATCGGCATCTGATAATTCGAAATTGGAATTATTCCGTATTTCGGACTTGCGAGCGGGTTCTAATTGGATATTTGACCAATTTACGCTCCGATTCACCGATTTAGAGTCTAAGTGTTGGAAAATCATAACTTAGCGTGTTTCGGATATGAAATAGGTTTGGATTCGATCCGATCGTCATCGGATCCGCATCCGATAATTCAAACTTGGAATTATTCCGTATTTTGGACTTGCGAGCGGGTTCTAATTGGATATTTGACCAATTTACGCTCCGATTCACCGATTTAGAGTCTAAGTGTTGGAAAATCATAACTTAGCGTGTTTCGGATATGAAATAGCTAGGTTTGGATTCGATCGGATCGTCATCAGATCGGCATCCGATAATTCGAACTTGGAATTATTTCGTATTTCGGACTTGCGAGCGGGTTCTAATTGGATATTTGACCAATTTACGCTCCGATTCACCGATTTAGAGTCTAAGTGTTGGAAAATCATAACTTAGCGTGTTTCGGATATGAAATAGGTTTGGATTCGATCCGATCGTCATCGGATCGGCATCCGATAATTTGAAGTTGGAATTATTCCGTATTTCGGACTTGCGAGCGGTTCTAATTGGATATTTGACCAATTTACGCTCCGATTCACCGATTTAGAGTCTAAGTGTTGGAAAATCATAACTTAGCGTGTTTCGGATATGAAATAGGTTTGGATTCGATCCGATCGTCATCGTATCGGCATCCGATAATTAGAACTTGGAATTATTCCGTATTTCGGACTTGCGAGCGGGTTCTAATTGGATATTTGACCAATTTACGCTCCGATTCACCGATTTAGAGTCTAAGTGTTGGAAAATCATAACTTAGCGTGTTTCGGATATGAAATAGGTTTGGATTCGATCCGATCGTCATCGGATCGGCATCCGATAATTCGAACTTGGAATTATTCTGTATTTCGGACTTGCGAGCGGGTTCTAATTGGATATTTGACCAATTTACGCTCCGACTCACCGATTTAGAGTCTAAGTGTTGGAAAATCATAACTTAGCGTGTTTCGGATATGAAATAGGTTTGGATTCGATCCGATCGTCATCGGATCGGCATCCGATAATTCGAACTTGGAATTATTCCGTATTTCGGACTTGCGAGCGGGTTCTAATTTGATTTTTGACCAATTTACGATTCGATTCACCGATTTAGAGTCTAAGTGTTGGAAAATTATAAGTTAGCATGTTTCGGATATGAAATAGCTAGGTTTGGATTCGATCGGATCGTCATCGGATCGGCATCCGATAATTCGAACTTGGAATTATTCCGTATTTTGGACTTGCGAGCAAATTCTAATTGGATATTTGACCAATTTACGCTCCGATTCACCGATTTATAGTCTAAGTGTTGGAAAATCATAACTTAGCGTGTTTCGGATATGAAATAGGTTTGGATTCGATCGGATCGTTATCGGATCGGCATCCGATAATTCGAAGTTGGAATTATTCCGTATTTCGGACTTGCGAGCGGGTTCTAATTGGATATTTGACCAATTTACGCTTCGATTCACCGATTTAGAGTCTAAGTGTTGGAAAATCATAAGTTAGTGTGTTTCGGATATGAAATAGGTTTGGATTCGATCCGATCGTCATCGGATCCGCATCCGATAATTCAAACTTGGAATTATTCCGTATTTCGGACTTGCGAGCGGGTTCTAATTGGATATTTAAAGAATTTACGCTTCGATTCACCGATTTAGAATCTAAGTGTTGGAAAATCATAAGTGTGATAATATGATCTAAACTCAAATTAGTAAGATTCATATTTTTTACTAATATTATAAAGATTAGTAAGTACCTGATCATGAGCCACCGCTAGACCGGCTTATGAAGTCATTAAGCCGACGCTCTAGTTCCCTGCGAGCTTCTCTTTCCTCATCGAGGGCCTTCTTCTCCGCCTCAACCCTCTGCTCGAGGGCCTGCCTCTGCTCTTGCTCCACCTTAATCCTCTGCTCGAGGGCCTGCCTCTGCTCTCGCTCCGCGTCTAGCACAGACTGCAGCTGAGTGATACCACCGGTCTGGGTGTCCCGTGCCATCGAGCGCATACCCTCTCGTCCAAAGTAGGAGGAGGGCGTGACTCCAAGGCCCGTACAGAGGACACGGCCGTGCGTGGCAGGTCTCAGCACAGTATCCATCGCTGAGTCGACAGATACTGAGCTGGTGGAGGAGCCGGCCTCGCCCGACGGGGTCACCAGAAGTCGCATCCTCTCCTATATAAAAACAACCAATGATATTCAATGATATTTTATGGCATATGTATAAGAATATATTAACAGTAATTTAATTACTTACCACTTGCGAGGCAACCCTGTCGTCCAGAAATGCCCCATCGATACGCCGCCTCCTAGAGGCCTCAAAAAGGTCAATCGTATTAGGCTCGTGGCCCAAGGACTGTGTCTGTTGGACATATAAAATAAATAGATGAGTTAATATAATATGTATAGAGCTTTAAATAATAACAATGTTTGTATCATTTACCAGCTGTTGGGCAAGCTGGGGCATGGAGGTCCTCCCCTTCACTGGAGCAGGTGTCGTCGAGGCACTTCTATTCTGCTTGCCTATAGCAGATTTTGCCTGTGTCAATCGATTAAATTTTGAAACATCAATACAAATTTTTAGTATAATATTAAAACAAGTACGAATCAACAAAATTATAATTATACCTGAAAGCTAGGGGTGGCACAGTGAGCGACCATAAACTGTAGAATGTGTAGCGATGGCGCGTCTCTCGTCCCGGCCGCAGCCTGTACCTCCTCAGCCGGCTGGCCGACCAAGTAACCGTAGAGCTGGTAGAGCTCGTGACGGTAATCCCTGTACCGCTCACCCATCGTCTTCCACAAGTCCTCCCGATGGGTGTCGGTTTCCATGTTCTCCCATTTAAATTTCTCCTGTAAAATCAATTTAGAAACAAGTCATTTTATCAAATCAAATTATAAAGAAGTACGATATTATTCTAAAATGCTTTAATGAAACTAACGTACCAAAAACTGCTGATACATCCTCTCCTTATAGGATGCATCAATGTTCTTCCACCCCCTTAACCCCACAATCGGGGCATTCCTCTCCTCCCGTACTATCATGCCGACCCACGTGGCGGCGTCAGAAGCGTGCTCGCCCACAAAGGTCCTGCCGCTCCACTGTAGGGACAGCGGCTCGCGTAAGGCCGACAAGCGCCGGGCCGTCGTCACGCCCCGGTCGCCTACGTGCCTGGTCGACCCTGCAAATAAAATATACATCAGTACTGAAGAAGTATTTACAACATGTATAAAACTTTAGATCTAAACATTACCTGTGGGCGTAGACGCTGTAGCCGAGTGCTGAGCACTGCTCGAAGCTCCGGAGGCTGCGACCACAGCAGGAGCTGGTGTGGAGAGAGGAACAACACTACCAGATCCGGACAGCTCAGCCTCGGACCCTGGGGTGGCAGCCGGAGCGCTCCGAGCTACCCCACCCCTGCCTCTGCCTCTATGAACATATGACCGTGATGCCATCTGAAACAATTTAATTTACATATGAAATAGTAAGATTTACATATGAAACAATATGAAACAGTTTGATTTACATATGAAACAATATGATTTACATATGAAACAATATGAAACAATATGAACCCGCTCGCAATATGAAACAATATGAAACAGTTAGACTCTAAATCGGTTAATCGGATCGTAAATTGGTCAAATATCCAATTAGAACCCGCTCGCAAGTCCGAAATACGGAATATAATTCCAAGTTCGAATTATCGGATGCCGATCCGATGACGATCGGATCGAATCCAAACCTATTTCATATCCGAAACACGCTACGTTTTGATTATCCAACACTTAGACTCTAAATCGGTGAATCGGAGCGTAAATTGGTCACATATCCAATTAGAACCCGCTCGCAAGTCCGAAATACGGAATAATTCCAAGTTCGAATTATCGGATGCCGATCCGATGACGATCGGATCGAATTCAAACCTATTTCATATCTGAAACACGCTAACTTATGATTTTCCAACACTTAGACTCTAAATCGGTGAATCGGAGCGTAAATTGGTCAAATATCCAATTAGAACCCGCTCGCAAGTCTGAAATACGGAATAATTCCAACTTTGAATTATCGGATGCCGATCCGATGACGATCCGATCAAATCCAAACCTATTTCATATCCGAAACACGCTAAGTTATGATTTTCCAACACTTAGACTCTAAATCGGTGAATCGGAGCGTAAATTGGTCAAATATCCAATTAGAACCCGCTCGCAAGTCCGAAATACGGAATAATTCCAACTTCGAATTATCGGATACCGATCCGATGACGATCGGATCGAATCCAAACCTATTTCATATCCGAAACATGCTAACTTATGATTTTCCAACTCTTAGACTCTAAATCGGTGAATCGATCGGATCGTAAATCGGTGAAACGGTATGATTTACATATGAAACGGTATGATTTACATATGAATCGGTGAAATGGTATGATTTACATATGAAACAATATGATATACATATGAAACAATATGATTTATATATGAAACAATTTGATTTAAATATGAAACAATTTGATTTACATACGGTCTAGTCATTTTCTATCTCATCTCTGTCACTCTCATCGCTTCCCTCTTCTATTATTTGATCTGCATTCGCTGTCCAGTTTATATTATCGACATCTTCATTTTTGTCGTGCACTGCGTCGACAATGATTATCTCATCATTCTGGTATGCATCCAAATCATCATCGACGACCCCCGCATCCTTGTCTCCCATGTCATAAAAATCTCTGGGTGGTGACCTGACTACAATTTGCCAACCTGGAGAGGTATTATCCGGTGCATAAAATATCGGTTGCGCTTGAGAGGCAAGAATGAATGGATCTTCATATTGGGTATTCAATCTCTTGGCAGTGTTGATGCTGATAAAACCGTATTTGTCGACATTATAACCAGTCCCGCGATTATTAACATCATACCAATCGTATTTGAATAATACGATCCGATTTTGGCCAAGGAATTTAATCTCGAGAATCTCGTTGAGGATGCCGTAGAAGTCGATATTTTCTAATTCTTCTTGCTCACCGTTGACGACAACCCCACTATTTTGGGTTTTTCGTGATTTTTCACTATCTTTCGTCCGAAATCTATAACCGTTCACGATATAACCATCGTACGATATTGCGTCTTGCAAAGGACTACAAGATAAGCGCTAGAGATCCTCATTCATCAGCGGATCGTGGTTGTCGTGCAGCTCCTGTGCCTATAATAACCACATGACATTCATGATATGAACACATAATTATTGTTCGGTAATGGATGTCAATGAAATTCAGTAATGATGTGAATACTTACGTGTTTCTCGAACCACGATGGGAATTCACGATCATGAATTTGGGGAGCATTTCGAGTACCCCGATTATTAATGATGGCTTTATGCTTCCTGTTTTACCGGTTATGAATTAGATTATAATTAGCACATATACTTAATGAATGGATTGAAAGAATGAGTAAATGATCGTAAAATGCTTACTCAATGAATGGCCACACTTCATCACATTGGCGCAACACATACATATGTGCCTATTGAATCTCATCTACAGACAATCGACGGGTTTTGCCTCCTCCTACAGGTCTACCCATTTCGGCAAATATAGACAGACCCCCATCGAAGTCTATTGGACCACCGTCATAGTTCCGCTCAAGTTGATTGAATCGCGTGTCTATACCATGTAGGTATCTTGAGCAGAATGTTAGACATTCTTCTGCTAGGTATCCTTTAGCAATTGATCCCTCCGGATGACTTTTATTACGAACATATGATTTCAATGTTCGCAAGTACCTAATTTGAGAAAAAAATATTTGGATGAATATATCAAGAACGATCAAATACATTGTGCGAATGAGACGAGACGATTACCTCTCGATAAAATACATCCACCGGTAATGAACTGGGCCGCCGAGTTTGGCCTCATTTGCCAAGTGAACGGTCAAATGCACCATGACATCAAAGAAGGAAGGTGGAAATATCATCTCTAACTTGCACAATGTGAGCGCAATATCCCTCTCCATCTGTTCAAGTTGGTCCACTCTAAGTACCTTCGAGCACAACTGTCTGAAAAAAGTGATGAGCTCAATTAACGGACCGGACACCTGTTCGGTTAAATTCCCACGTATAGCAAGTGATAACAATCGCTACATAAGAATATGACAATCGTGGCTCTTTAATCCAGATAACTTCCGGCCGTTCTCTTGCACGCATCGTGCGATATTCGAAGAATAACCGTCTGGCGTTTTCACAGACCGTAGGAATGCACATAAGGCTGCCTTTTGCTGTGAGCTCATGGTGTAGCATGCAACTGGCAATACATACTTATCCCCAATCTCTTGGGGATGAAGTGATTTTCGGATGTCCAACTCCTTAAGATCGAGACGAGATTTAAGATTATCTTTCGTCTTACCGTCGAGATTCAGCAGTGTTCCTATAATGTTGTCACACACATTTTTCTCGATATGCATGACATCCAAGTTATGCCGCAAGAGTAGGCTGCTCCAGTACGGTAGTTTAAAGAAAATACTCTTCTTCTTCCAGTTATGCTCACGCGTAGAATCTTCATGCGTTCTCTTCTTTTTACCTTTTCCAAGTGCCACGGCATCAAGCTGATCCAATTCGCACAAGACTTCTACCCCCGAAAGCTGCTCCGGGGCCTTTGCAAGTTCCTTCTTGCCGTTGAAAGCTCTTTTGTTCTGCCTCCACTTATGGCCGTCACCAAGGAATCTTCGATGGCCCATATAACAGAACTTGCCTCCGTTCTTCAACCGTAATGAATCTGTCTCCTTATTGCATGTAGGGCACGTCAATTTTCCTTTAGTACTCCACCCGGATAAGTTGGCATATGCAGGAAAATCGTTGATGGTCCATAGAAGTGCCGCATGCATCCGAAAATTCTAGCGCAACGAGGCATCATACGTATCGGCCCCTACTTCCCATAACTCGTTCAACTCCTCAATCAACGGCTGCAAGTAAACGTCAATATCATTACCAGGCGACCTGGGTCCGGAAATGAGCAAGGAGAGCATTGTGTATGGCTTTTTTAAGCACATCCAGGGAGGCAAATTGTATGGAACTAGGACAACTGGCCAAATGCTGTACGACACACTCATATTCCCAAAGGGATTGAAGCCATCGCTAGCAAGCCCTAACCTGACGTTGCGAACTTCACATGCGAATTCAGGATAGGTATGATCAAAATCTTTTCACGTCAGAGAGTCGGCCAAATGTCTCATAATCCCGTCATCTGTACGTTCTCGTGCATGCCACCTCATGTGCTCAGCAGTCTTCGATGACATAAACAACCTCTGAAGCCTGTCCCTGAGCGGGAAGTATAGGAGAACCTTTGCAGATACATTTTTCTTCCTTCGACTGGTACTAGACTCGGTATCCGTCTCTTTATATCTCGTTGCTCCGCATATGTGGCATGACCGCGCATGTTCGTACTCTTTCCGGTACAACATACAATCGTTCACGCATGCATCAATTTTCTCATAACCCAGACCGAGATCTTTAATTGTCTTCTTCGCCTCGTAGAATGATTTCGGTACTGTCTCACCCATAGGAAAAGCCTCTTTCAGCAACTCTACCAACATATTAAATGACTTATTACTCCAACTATTGAGGCACTTCAAATGAAGAAGCTTTACAGTGAAAGAGAGTTTTGAAAACTTCTCACACCCCGGGTATAGAGGTTGTTCGGCATCTTTAAGCAATCTGTAGAACTTGTCCGCTTCGATATTGGGCTGATCACCTGACGGTGTTTCCGTGCCTATTCCACCTTGCAAATCATATATCATACCCTGCATGTCATCGTCATCGTCTGTATTAATATTATCATCAGCGATCACTGTGTTTGAAGTTTCACCATGAGCTGCCATGGGGACTGCATCTAGCTCCTCACCGTGCGAGAACCAACGGGTATAGGTAATGTCAATGCCACGCATTACCATATCAACCTCACATTCCTCTCGAACCTTCCTAATCACCCTTCCGCAGTCTATACAGGGACACACAATTTTTCCATCAAGCGGTGCAAGACGCTCAAATGCAAAATCCAGAAATTTCCTGACTCCTTCTCTGTACTCTTGGCTCATGCGATTCGAATTACGCATCCAACTCTTATCGATCGAAGACATCTTCGTCTATCTGGCTATACAACACCTGACATATAATTTCAAACAATGTTATAAGACTCCGCACAATTTCGGTTTCGGTTCCCGGGTATGGAACACCGAACCAAAACTTCTACAGACCATCCATATCCCTAATGGATGAGTGTATTATGATGAGTAGACTAGTCACATAGTAAACCTAGGGTTGCTGGCCAGCATTTGAACTGCTGATAGTTCGAATGCTAGGCATAGCACCAAAGTTATGCGACAGTAAGTCAACAAGTTAGGGAGCCTCATCAAGTAAACACTTGGGGTCTGACGGTTCTCTCTGTCGCTCGAGTAGATTTATGGCTTTAGCATACCTCATATCACACCGAACCGACAAAAACCGACCATTTCGGTTTCGGTTTCGGTTTTGATTTTTCGTAAACCGAAAAAAATATAACCGACAAAACCCACACCGAAACCGACCGACAAAACCGACGCTCACCCTAGTCTAAAAACTACATTTTTCCCCCCATTCCCCTATTCAATTCAGTTTTGATAGGATAAAAATCAATGTTTTAAAACACGAAAACTCGACTCGACTCGAAACCTTAATGAGTCGAGTAGACACGACAACTCGGCTAAAACCCGACAAAACTCGAGTCGGATCGAAACTCAGCCGAGTCGGATCGAAACTCGAGTTTTGGACCGAGTCGGATCAAAACTCAGCCGAGTCGAGTTGACTCGGCCGAGTTTCGAGTCGACTCGGCGAGTTTTAAAACAGTGTAAAAATTACCAAATGAGGGAATTAACCACAATATATTACCACAAATATATTACCACAAATTATGGTATTGTTGTAAATCACAATATATTACCACAAGATAAAAAATACCACAATAAATTACCTAATAAAAATTACCACAATATATTACCTAAATAAATTACCACAATATATTACCACAATACCACACTATATTTAATTCCTGTGATTTTACCTAAATAAAAATTACCACAATATATTATCACAAATTAACTGAAGGGGGAAAGGGAGGAGGAGGAGGAGCTCACCAGCGATGGTCGGCAGGCCTCGAGAAGGAGGAGGATGGGTGTCGCAGTCGGTGGCGCGAGAAAGCGGAGGGGTGGCCGGAGGTGCAAGGGAGGGGATGGGTGGCCGGCCGGAGGGGGGGTTTAGATCGAGAGAGAGAGAGAGAGACAGGTGAGGGGAGGAAGTAGAGAGAGAGAGAGAGAGAGAGAGAGGGGGGGAAGGCTAGGGAGGCCGGGGAGGGGGGGGAGGAGGCCGGGGAGAGAGAGAGAGGGCCGGGAGGCCGGGGAGGGGCGGAGGTCGGGAGGGGGATGGGTGGCCGGGAGGGGGATGGGTGGCCGGAGGGGATCGCGGGGCTGCCGGAGGGGGACGGGGTCTCCGGGGGGTCGGGTCGGTGAGAGAGAGAGAGAGATTGAGAGAGGGGCGCGCGCCGGAGTCGAAACACAAAAAGAAAAGGGTGCAGGCTGTGGTGGATAAGTATGGAGTTTTTACCGACGGAACTATAATTTCCGTCGGTATAATTACTTTATACCGACGGTATAATAATGTCCGTCGGTACAAATCAGCGACGAAACTCAGGGTTCCATTTTTTCCAAAGGCTCGGGTTTTCACCCTGAGTTTCGTCGGGACAATTTTACCGATGGATATTTAATTACCGTCGGTATTGTACCGACGGACATATAATTTCCGTCGGTATAATTAGTTATGCCGACGGAAATATTTAGTCCGTCGGTAAAAACCGCCGACGAAACTCAGGGTTCCATTTTTTCCAGAGGCTCGATTTTTACCCTGAGTTTCGTCGGGACAATTTTACCGACGGATATTTAATTACCGTCGGTATTATACCGACGGCCATATAATCTCCGTCGGTATAAATATTTATACTGACGGAAACATAAAGTCCGTCGGTAGCAAACTCCGACGAAACTCAGGGTTCCATTTTTTCCAGAGGCTTGGTTTTTACCCTGAGTTCCGTCGTGACATTTTACCGACGGTCTTTATGTAGCCGTCGGTATAAAGTATATTACCGACGGTACATATATGTACCGTCGGTATAAATAATTGTACCGACGAATACTATTTGACCGTCGGTAATAAATGTGCAAAAAAAATTTAAAAAATTGAAGTTATAATACCGACGGATATTATTGTCACCGTCGGTAAAAAGTGTATTATTACCGACGGTGATAAAAATGTCCGTCGGTAAAGACCCTCTTTCTTGTAGTGGCCCCCTCGGACAGGTGTAGCCTACTCCGAGATCTTACATACATAGTTAATTAATTCATAGAGATGGATTCGCTTGAGGGTAGCATTGACATATGGATATAATTAGCTTGTTTTAAAAATCTATAAAATAAGTTTTCATGCATTCTCATTGTTCAATCTTTTATTTTCAGATGACTAAGTTAGACCCCCTGTCCGCTATCCTAAATGACCACAAACTTACCGGTCCCAACTATGAGGACTGAAAGCGTAACCTGTACTTAGTCCTAAGGATTGGTAAACATATGAAGTCCCTGAATGACCCTGAGCCAGATTTGCCAGGACCCGATGCCACAGAGGCACAGTTAAAGGCTTTCACTGACTGGAAGGAATCTAATGAAATATGTAAATGCTATATTATAGCATCCTTACAAACAACTCTGCAGAAGCAAGTCGAGGAGATGCCCGACGCTTCTGACGTGATGTTGTATCTGAAGGAGATATTTGAAGGTCACAATCGCGTTACGTGATACCTTACCATCAAGAAACTCGTCGGTACTAAGATGTCCAATGGGACGCTGGTTCGGAAACACATGATGAAAATGCTTGGGTTCCAGAATGAACTACCGACCATGGACATTGTGCTAGATGGCGAGGTGATGACAGACATCTTCCTCTCGTCACTGTCTGGAGCCTTTAAAGGCTTTGTCACCAAATTTAATTTGAACAAGTTGGCTATGACAAATGCAGAGCTTCTGGGAGCTCTCCAGGCAGCTGAGGATGGCTTCAAGCAGAAGGGTGAAGCACTTCACGTGCAACGCAGATCCTTCAAGAAGTCTGGTAAACCTTAGGGCAAGAAACATAAGAAGAAACCTAAGTCAGCGCCTGTGCAGGAATCTACTGGGGCCTCTGGGTCTGGAGAATCAAAGAAACTGGGCACGGAGTGTTTCCGGTGTGGCCAGAAGGGTCATTGGAAGAAGGACTGCAAGAAGCCTTAGAATACTAGTGAAGGTAATCTACAACTCTTAGTTGTCGAATCATTTCTTTCAAATAATAGTTCTTTTGCTAGTTGGATTGTGGATTCAGGATCCACTAACCATGCATGTAACTCTCTTCAGGGGTTTTGGAAAAGCAGAAGGTTGCTTGATGGGAGAGGTGACCTTGAGCATAGGAACTGAGGCCGTGGCTGCTACTGAAGTTATTGGAGACGTTAATCTTAGTTTTTCGAATAATAAAACTTTGACTCTTAGAGATGTTTTTTATGTACCGTCCTTGAGACGTAACTTGATTTCTGTTTCTTCTTTAGTTAATGAAGGTTATTCAGTTTATTTTGATGCTTCTGGTGTGTCGTTTAAGCTGAATGGAACTTTTATAATAAGAGGAATGGTTCAGAATCATCTCTATATTGTCAATCCTAAATTTAATACGGCTTGGGCATATTGCCTTAGACAGGATCCATAGATTGGTAAAGGCCGAATTTCTGGAAACAGATCCTACAGAGATCCTTCCCACCTGTAAATCCTGCCTGGAAGGCAAGATGACCAAGAGGGCCTTCAAAGGTAAAGAAGTGAGAGCCACTGAGGTATTGGAGTTAATCCATTCAGATGTATGTGGACCCATGAGCGTCAAGGCGATAGGAGGCCATGAGTGCTTCATCACTTTTACTGATGATTACTCAAGATATGTGTCACGCCCCAGAAATCTGAAGACCGATCCCTGGGGTGTGAAGTGAGAAAAGGAAGAGGGTTTTGGGTCTGGTCAATTAATTACACCAATTTGGGTTCTCACAGGGCTTCTACGCTCTCTAATATGAAAAACAAGGAGGAGGGAGAAACAATAGGGAAATCTTTTAAATTTGATTTTTTGAAAACATTTTTATTAAAAAGCAAAGAAAGAGAAATGTCAATAGAGAGAAGACATTATCTAGTAAGGCTCGACCTTCAAAAGTCATATCCTCTCAGTATGAGTGACCTATCGGTGCCACTACATGCTGACAGGAGTCTATCTGAGGGAGCACGAGGCTCAAGCCTCCTACGGCTAGCCAAGTGGTTTCACCCACTACCTAACACTCAGGTGCACCAGTCTAGAGTTCCTATCTACAGGGTTAATCAATTTAGTCATTTATATGCACTTATATTTTCATCATGATCTATCCTAGGCTTGGGGCCTTGAGGAGAGGCCTACCCAAAAGAATTCAGCTGGAACCATTGCAACTACAACCATAGAATACTAACTAACTAATGAAAACTCTAATTCTAATACAATTACCATGTCTGAAGAGAAAAGACTACAAGACGGACATACTAAACAGAAAGGTAAAGCTGCAACTCCAACTCCGCCTCTGGACTCCTACTGCTACTCCTGAGCCTCCGAACCTGCAACTGAGCCTACTCGTGGGAAAGAGTAGCCCCCAATAGGAAATTGGGAGATTAGCCAAATTAATGGCTAGTGACATCCTAATAGTCTTTAATAATATGAGACAACTAATCTTAATAAATTAAGATGAGATCTATCAGTTCTAGTAGAATCAAAGTTTACAGAATGATACCTAAACCTATCAATAGTCTATATTCACATGCAATTCCTACTGTCACTAGGTTATCTAACATACAGTCCGTTAAATATTCTACAACATTAAAGAACAAATTAAATAAGATGTTCATATAAAGTCACGAAGTCCTTATATAAACAGTCACACAATTCTAAATTCATATATAGATAAAACACACACTATCAAAATGTGAACCCCGGATATTTTGTTTATCCTGCCCCCGGTCGGGCATTACTATAGGGCCTTTTATTTCGATGTAGAGGGCCAACTCTCTCGCCGTGCATCCATCAACACCATGCACTAGTCACCCAGATGATCATAAGGGGTTTCCCGTCTTTCACGGTGGAGCTCTACCGCCCAACTTACTTTACTATGGGGACTTCTACTCCCCGGGACAGGGCTGCTAGACCAATCCCTACTCGAGGGCACCTCCTATTGGCTTTACCACAACCCTTGCCCGTGACCCCTAACCTACTTAACTTCGGCTGTACGCCCAGGGTGGTTCACGGCCCATGCGCGCACAGGGTCCCTACCTTCTAACCAGGTAGATTCTCATATAACATATTTCAACATATACAATGAAGCTAACAAAGGTATATTTAATGCTTAACAATTTTCAACAATTTACCCCTGATCCCGTACTGCTCTCGCAACCCATACGACATAATAAATCAATAAGGTAAGACACTCATCCCAGTGACCCGTGTGCTAGGGTTGCCATACTCCTCTCAGGAGGAAGGGCTCCGATAGTTATTAGTTATTCAATTTATTATTTAATTTAAGGGAATCCTAATTACGGTGTCCATACAAACAAAAGCAGTCATTATTATTATTCTATTAATATTTTAAGCATGCGTCGCCGGACTCGCGACTCCGTATGCAAAGCGGGGTCCACTTGACCACATGCGACGATGCCCGACGGGGCCCGTATGCAGTGTCATGGATACCTACCCTTAGTCATTCTCATTTCCCACTATTAAAGACCACGCAAGGGTAGTAGATGTCACCTGGCTATCGATCGCGCGCACACGACTCTGGCTTACTAGTTGCTTTTGATCCGCCTCCGTTGGATCACCATGATCACAGTCTGATAACATGCACAGCTCTATATCACAATGCTATCGATTAAAACAAAAGAATCTACGACGAGAGTTCTATACCAAGGATAGTCGGGCACCCTCGATAGGGGACCAACATTGAGTTGACAGCACGCAAACCCATGCGACTGAAGAACTTGATCCCAAACACTACTAAGCCAAATAAGTAAATAGAAGCTAAACCTACTCATCGAATCGGGCTCGAAGAACCCTTTTCGATGGTTCCAGTTTCGCTGGAATCCGACTTCGGTCGAATGGTTTCGGGTCAAACCACGTAGAACCGGTGAAACCGATCGCATGGTTGGTTTACTTGGGTAGAAGAGATTCTAGGGTTATCTTCTAGGTTTAAAAGGTAGGGCTCAATGTTCTGAGCACAATGCCGCTAGTTTCGTCCGAATCCGAGTTCGGACGATGAAACGACGGTCAAACCACGGTACCGCGATAATATCGAGTCAAAGGATAAAACAGGGTATTAAATAGTACAATTACTATGATAAACTATGGCCAACATGTAGTATTTTCCGAGCCGGTCGAAATGGCGCTGGTTTCGTCCAATTCTGAGTTCGGACGGAGAAATGGCCGGCAGTCGAACCAAAATTCCCTGGTTCACGGGTCTGGTTCAGGTGAACCAGACCGGTTCACTGTTGGGCCGGGTCTGTGGGTCTGCTGTGCACTTAAGCGGGTCGGGTTGCAGTGCAGTCGGGTCGGGTCTGCAGTGGAAAGTCGGGTCGGGTTTGGGGGTTAATTATTAACCTGAAATTACTGCTTTGCCCCCCCCCCCAACTTCTTCTTCTCCACGAGACCGAAACCAGCCGGGGGGGGGGGGGGGGGGGGGTTTCCTGCACGCCGGTGGCCGACGGGAGGGGCGGCCTGGAGCGCCGGCGAGCGCTCGGCCGGCCTCTCCCGCGCCACCCTTACGGAGGAGGCGCGGTGGGAGGTGGCCGAAGCGCCCGTCGGAGCCCGAGGCTCGGCCGGAGGGGCTCGCATAGGGTTGCGGCCGGTGGTGGTGCGCCGGGGATCGTCGAGAGGGGCTCGGTTGCGGCGGCGGTGTCCGCCCGTGCGGGCCGCGGCAAGGGAGGAGGAAAGTGGGTCGCCGGTCGCGGGTGGGGTCGTAGAGGAGATGAGAGGATGAGAGGGGCTGACCTGGGGATGTAGGTGCGCTCGCCGGTGCTCCGGCGAGGGGCGGGTCGGGGTGCTCCGGTCTTCCTCGATATCTTCTCCTTCCCTCTCTCTGTCTCGCGTTCTCTCTCTTCTTCTCCCGTTCTCTCTCTCTATCTATGCGTCCTGTTCTCTCTCTCTCTCTCTCCCGTTCTCTCTCTATCTCCCGTTCCCTCTCTCTATATATATATACACGGGAAAAGAAAAAAAACCTGTGGTGATAAGGGTTGGGAAGGGCTGGGGGATAAGGTCAGTTAAGACCTTCCGAATAAGGGGGAGGGGATAGGGTCGGTTAAGGCCTTAGCGGGAGGGGATAAAGACGCGAAAGATATGGGTTTATCATCCCCAAAAATCTTGCCCAACCAGTCTCATCCGAATTTTGAATTTTAAACCCTGGGGAGGCTGATCGAGAGGGTCTAAACCTAACTAAAGGTTTGGGAGAAAGGTCCTAGGGCTGATCGGGCTCAGTCCCGAGCCCTGAACCGGGATCGGTTGGAATCCGGGTGCGATTCGTCCATCAACCGAGTTGAAAAGAATAATAAGTCGTAACTATCAAACCGGAAGTCGGAATAGGGCCCGAGAGGATTCGTTGGAAAGGTCTTGTCAACGCAAACGCGTTAGCGCTTGGTACATAAATTTCTAATTTCCAGATCTCCCGAAAATAAAAAAAGACTCCAAAACTTAAAATAGTAATAACTATTCACTCGGGTGTCGGATCGACCCTAACTTAGGCTCATTGGAAGGCTCTCTCAGATCCTCATCTAACGTATCTTGTTTCGTTACGATCTGATAACCCGATCTCTTGCAAGAAACAAAACAGCTACAACTATCGCCCAATTATCGTTTTTCTAGGGTTTACCTGTCGGGCTGCGGAAACTGGCTGCGCATACACATGATCATTGCACGGAACGCACCATCGTGACATGCTCGAAGTTACGGAGAATGTGAACGTAAAATATCTCATAGGTTTACGTTCCATTTATTGGGAAAAAGCCTAAAGAAAAAGTCTGGCTGCAAAAAGACGAAACTAGCCATGGAGGATTTCTATTATTCTCAAATCTAACACCACAGGTGTTACAATATGGTTACATTTACCTAATACATCGGAAGTCGGAATCCTTTGACATGTTCAAAGAGTTCAGGGCTGAAATAGAAAAACAGACAGGTAAATGTATAAAAACCCTTCGATCTGATCGAGGAGATGAATACCTATCTGACGAATTCCTAGGGTATTTAGTGGAGCATGGGATAACATCCCAGTTACCTGCTCCAGGTATCCCACAACAGAATGGAGTTTCTGAGAGAAGGAATCGAACCTTGTTGGATATGGTTCGCAGCATGATGAGTTATGCCAATTTACCAATGACCTTTTGGGGATATGCCCTTCAGACAGCAGCATATGTTAATTCTGAACCACGTTCCGTCTAAATCAGTACCTCAGACCCCTAGAGAACTATGGTCAAGGCAAAAGCCAACACTACAATATTTCAGAATATGGGGATGTCCTGCACATGTGCGAATAGACAAGAGGGAAAAGATGGAGCCAAAGTCCAAAGCATGTCTGTTTGTAGGGTATCCCAGAGAGACTAAAGGTGGACTATTTTATGATTCTGAGGAAAAGAAGGTAATAATCGTTTCAACGAATGCCATTTTCCTAGAACATGATTATATGATGGACCATAATCTTGCTAGTAAGGTAGTTCTGGAAGAGCTACTAGATACTAGATCCGAAAGCATAGTGGGAGCTGACATCACAGACACTAATATACCAGATACTGTAGCACCTATTAATCCTGTAACACAACCACCACCTCGTCGCAGTGGAAAAAGCATCAGAGCTCCTGACAGATACTATGGAGAAACCTTATTGGTTGATCCAGAAGGTCAAGAGGATGACCCACTGAGCTACGATGAGGCAGTGGGAGCTTTTGATGGCTCTGACTGGCAAAAGGCCATAGAGGCAGAAATTGCATCAATGTCCCATAACGCAGTCTGGACTCTTGTTACACCATCATCCAATATTAAACCTATTGGGTGTAAGTGGGTGTATAAGAAGAAGAGAGGATCTGATGGTACAATTGAGACTTATAAAGCTAGATTAGTTGCCAAGGGTTATACCCAGAGAGAAGAAATCGACTTTGCCGAAACCTTCTCGCTGGTAGCTATGATAAAGTCTATTCGGATCCTCCTATCCATTGCAGCCCATTACAACTGGGAGATCTGGCAAATGGATGTCAAGACAGCATTCCTCAATGGAAATTTGGAAGAAGATATTTATATGATACAGCCACCAGGTTTTGAGTCAGAGGGTCAGGAACATCTGGTTTGCAAGTTGCAGAAGTCCATTTATGTACTAAAGCAAGCATCTAGAAGTTGGAACATCCATTTTGATCAGGCAATCCAGTCATATGGATTTACTCAAAATGAGGATGAACCATGTGTATACAAGAGGAGTGATAAGACTACAGTGGTATATTTGATACTTTACGTAGACGATATTCTACTCATTGGAAATAATGTTGGAATATTGTCAACAGTAAAGGTCTGGTTGTCAACATAGTTCGATATGAAAGACCTAGGTGAAGCGAGTTATGCTTTGGGGATCAAGGTAACACGTGATCGCCAGAACAAGATTCTCTCGCTGTCACAGGCCGCGTATAGATAAAGTTATGGCTAGGTTTGACATGCAAAACTTCAAGAAGGGTTTTGTGCCATTTAAACATGGCGTAAAACGTACTGTCTAAGGATCAATGTCCTAAGACACCTGAGGAGAGAGCAGAAATGCAGAAGATACCTTATGCTTCGGCATTAGGTAGTCTAATGTATGCTATGCATTGTACAAGGCCAGATATCTGTTTCGCAGTAGGCATGATGGGTCGGTTTCAGTTGAATCCGGGTCAAGATCACTGGACAGCAGTGAAGTGTATACTCAAGTACCTTCGTAGAATAAGGGACTATGAGTTGGTTTACACTGCACAAGAACTGATGCCGATTGGATACACAGATTCTGACTTTATGTCAGATTTGGAATCCAGAAAATCGACATCAAGTTTTGTGTTTATGTTAGGAAGAGCAGCGGTTAGTTGGCAGAGTGTGAAGCAGAAATGCATCGCAGACTCTACCACAGAGGCTGAGTACGTTGCAGCGTACGAGGCAGCCAAAGAGGCGGTATGGCTTAAGAAATTCCTTACGGATTTAGGGTGCGTACCAGAGGCTCAGTTACCTATTGTGCTTTACTGCAACAATAGTGGGGCGGTAGCACAAGCAAAGAAGCCAAGACATCACACAAAGAGGAAGCACATCGAGCGCAAGTTCCACTTGATTCGGCAGTTTCAAAAGCAAGGGCGAGTAGCGGTGACACAGATTGCATCTACAGATAATGTTGCTGATCCTTTCACAAAGACAATACCTACCAAGGCATTCGAGCGACATGTGGACGCGATGGGAGTCAAAACTGTTTTGCTACGCTAGACCAAGTGGGAGATTGTTAGGATTGATGTGTTTTAAGCTTGTAAAACTTTATGTTTTGGTCTAATAAAGATTGATAGTTATTATTATATGAGATGCATATAGGTGCATAACATAGTTACGTGTTCTTTTAAGAACAGAGAGCCATGGTTATATGGTAGTCCACTGAGTTGAAGACTGAGTGGATTGGTCCCATATAATCTAAATCAGTTCGCAGCTATGATCAGGTTGGTCGCCTTATCATGTTAAGCTATTGGCGATGACAGTTCATGGGATGTCTTCACCATGGTCATCACCAGGCATAGTGTCTGTGGTTGAACGGAACTAACACGGTATACATATCAGTGAGCAGACACTGGTACACTAAGCCATGTTTCTGCTTAGAGTAAAACGGTCCTAAACCCTGAGGAACCACGTCTGATGGACTAACCAGTTGGGTGGTGCTTTGGCGCACCAATGTGTGAGGATCCGTATGCAGTGATCCAAAACCACGGTGTACTGGGTTACCCGACTGGCGTTGCATTAACGTGTCACTCCTGCAGGCCATCCACACCCCTGAAGGGAGGTACGTTCCTTGGTGTGACTTACACTGTACCAAACCCAGGCCTGGTGCTCATCAGTTTGACTGTTGACCGGGTTCGATTACTCGACGGGGTAATCATAGGTACGATGTATAGGTCAACCTAGAAGGAACCAAGTCATATGATCATTCGAGTCTGACGGTAGTCTCCACCGCTCGAAGTGAATCATGGCATCAAGTGGAGGGACAGTGGGTTTACCACTACTAAGCGAAGAGCAGGGGTATGATGGAGAACATAGTAAGTCCGGGTGAATTGGAGTGCAGCCTGCGTCGCACTCTGGGTGGCTACGCAGGTTAACTCGAGCTCAGAGGATCGATGGTACACTCGGGTAGTGTGTCGATCGAGCTTGAGTTGGAAGCCATGAACCCCGGTCCCTGATGGTTCTACCTTATCAACATTATGTACGGTTCTTGAACCATCTCCTCGGAACACCATAAGCACTAAGAGGAAGAAAGAAGTATACACTCCGTGTGTGCTTGGCACTAGAGCACGGTAGATGCGTAACTACATGCGAGTACTAAGGGTTATGCCCGAGACTAGTACAGAGGCGCACGTAGTAATCCCTAGCCGTAAGTGAACTTCGCTGTATAGGTGCGATGCACCGGGGTATGTTGCGAGTTGACTAGTTGACTTTGCTAGAGGCACCTTTCGGTGGCCTCAGTTAATAGTAGGTAGCTAGTAGAAATCACTTAAGTAATGGCCGCTAGGTATTGCACGCTAGAAATGGTCAAAATGAGGCGTCAGGGCATTTTGGTAAAAACCTCACTCTGTCGGACCTCACTGTTGGCCGACCCTAGCAGTGGGAGACCTTGCTAGGGCCGACCCTATGTTATAGGGATGAGAATCCCTCATCTATAGGGGCCGGCCATATGATAGGGATAGGGCTTAGAATCGGTTAAGATCGAGCCCTAAAAAGTGGGAAAACGGATAAATACAAGGATAAATAAAAATGAGATAATGGAGAGATAATTGTGGGAGGTCTTTATCCCCTTGGATCCTTATCCAAGGGGGTAGGCCGGCCCTATATAAATGGCTATAGGGGGCTGGCCATAGGGATGCAAAAACCGAACCCCCTCCACCCTCTCATCTCTCTAGTTCTCTCCCTAATCCATCTCCCATTTCCCGTTTGCTACTTCGTCTTCCTCGCGTGGAGTTCTGAAGAAGGAGAAGGGTCGTTCTTCAGAGGCACTCAGAGATCCGAGAGCGACGTTCTGTGCATCGTGTGAGATCGGGTGAACAAGAAGGCATCGTCTCCAATCGTACCATCGGCATCTTCGCGAACGATCTTCCGTCTCCATCGACAAAGAAGACAATTCTCCGCGGTTAAAAGATCCGTACGAAAGGTATGTGTAATCTAACATGTAGATCTAGCGAGCATTATGATTTGCATGCATGCTAGTTAATCATTACGCTAGATTACCGTTAGGGTGTTCGATTCACGTGCATACATATGCATACATATGTAGGTTAGTTTCAATGAAAGTTTAAATCGTGTAACGCGCACCATGAACGGTCTTTCGACCGCTAAATCGTTTCCGCTGTGAGCCTCTACCATGGAATTATTTCCAACACTCTCAATACCCTTTATATTGTTGGCACGGAATACCTCTAATGAGGTCTATCAGTCGCCTTGCACTTTTGGAAGCGGACTAGGATTTCAAATCTCCATCAATCCAAATAGAAGAAACAATCATGGATGACAACCACAAATTAAAGTGCAAACAATCCACACGACCCACGATACGTTTGTTCATGAAGTTCGGAAAGCCCTACCTCGACAGGTGTCGGTCACCGCCCTTGAAGTACTATGGAATTAGATGGGAGATCTACAACCCTCTTCCTCTTCCTTTCCTCCAACGGATCTCAAGGAGACAATCCTCCTCTCTCGATCCCAATCGATCACTCTTTGTTTTTCACCCTCAATGGAGAATCCCCAAATAAGATCTCACAAGTTTTCAAACATGTATGACGAACCCCTAAACCATAAAGGAGAAAAATCTGTTTTATAAACTCTAAATCTGAGCAAAAACAAACTTAGTCCAGTACTATTGTATGCTTAGCCATTGACAAAAATTGAACCTTTGATTTTGACCACTCAAAAGAAAAAAAAGTTGATAACTTTTAATGTTTTTCAAAACCAACAGGCAACCAACAAGTAGGCTTTGCTCATCGCGCCCGTGCTACTTCTATATCAAAAAGTACAAAGCTCTAATAAGATAGGCTTTGACATTTTATTTTATGAGGAGATTATTTTCCACTAACCCCATCTAAACTATAAATATATAACCAAATAAAATAAGAAAGTAAAAAAAAAAAAGGTGAATGAGGAGAAGCCCTCGCTACTCGAGCCAGTTATGTGACTTTCTATAATTTTCTTTTATTTTTTTTGGTATTTCGAAGGTGGAGTTCACAATCGGAACTCCAGGAGGCGCCACATATCGGCACAAGCAGTATAAGTAACCTCTCCGGTGAAAGCCAACAGTGCACCGCTCGGCGGTGGCAGAGGAGAGAAGGGGAACAAGGTCCCGAGTTACTATCACCCGGCCAGGACAACCCACTAGAGGACAACGACCATCACGGACCGGCAGAAACCACCACACACAGGCGGATCATAGCTCCACCGCCACTGACGGGGAAGAAGAAGAGAAAAAAAAGAGGAAAAAACCAAAATAAAACTTACAGTCCAAAAGAAAGACACCGGCTCCAGCAACACGACCAAATCTGAAGGATCCGCAGCTGCACACCATCACCCATCGACTGCTGCCACCACCTCCATACCGAGACCCGCGCCGTAGGCCAGCGGAGACCGATCCGAAAAACCACTACCGCCATCAGGGGGGCCAGGGCGAGATCTGCTCCTCAGGCTGCATGTGGCGAGGAATCGTGCCCCCGATGACGAGAAAGAGACGTCGATCAAAGCCAATGGTTGCCTCGCGTCTCTGGCACAATGATCACAAAAAGCCGATCGCCGGAGGAGACCCTATACACAAAGGGTGAGGAAGGGGGGCAGATCCCTCAACAAAAACACCACAGCCGAGATCCCTGCCTCCTCGGAGCCGATGTCGGCGTCCAAGGAGGCCAAGAGAGGGTGCCAAAACCCTAGATCTGGAGAGGGGACAAAGGGGGAAAAGGGAGGCTCGGAGCTTATAATTTTTCATCTAACTTGCTGTGAAGTGCGCTATTTCTTCTAACTTCTCCTAATATCTTTAAAAAAAAATTGGCTCTACTACACCCAAAAAGAGGCTCCTTTTAATTTTGACCTATGTTGGAAAAAGATATTTGTCTACTAAAAAAACTTGTTTTTACTCCCGTTACGGGTAATGTTGGATGCGATGACACCGTTTGCGGCGTCAGTCGATAATGGCTGGAGGCTATGCTAGTTGACTGGTGTCCAGACGGATAACCGGTGGTTGTGGCGAATGACGATGATGACAGTTCTTATGGTGGTGATTTTCATTTAAATAAAACAATAAATAAATAAATAAATAAATAAATAACTTATATTTGATGTCTTATGGAAACATATTTTTTTACATTACCAAAAAAAGTAGATTTTTGACAATTGACTTCTTCCATAAATAAGAGCCAGCTTCATTACCAAACAAACTACAATCGGCTTTTTGACTCCGAAGAATGACAATAAATAATAAGACTTTTGGCTTGAATGAAGTAAATTAAATAGGGCCTAAACTTGTTTCTTGTGGTGGTTATCTCTTATTATACGTGCACTGCAAGATATGATCAAGAATTTAGTTTTACGTTTGGATAATTTTAAATTTTATGCAAAAAAAATTAACAAGGGGTTGGGGCTATGGATGGGATAGAACATGAAATAAATGTTTCTTGTGATAACAAAAAAACCAAAAAATATCGGTACCGATAAAAAGTCCAATAATAGGTATTGAAATTTTGTAAAAATATATTAACAATTGGTACTACTGTTTCTTGTGAAAACAAAAAAAATCCTCATGGGCGGGTCTAGACGCCAACTGTGATTACGTCTCGTCCAGAGACTTTTTTATAAAAACTTCATTCAAGTGGTGTTTAAGGTCAAATTTTTAGGGTTAAGATTAGGATTAGGATTAGGTTTATGTGTTAGGGTTAGCATTAAGATTAGTATTATGGGGTTAGGAGGATGTCAGAGAAGGAGGTGTGTCTGCATGTGCGTGTGGAGGAGGGAATATATAGTGGTCGCCAACATGTCATTGGAAAGTAGCCGTTGCGGGTCCAATATCGGCTAGTTGGGATGGGTCCAACATAGGGCTGATTTTTGGATGGATCGGATTTGAAGAGGCGTTCGGAAAATTTTTAAAAATTTTCCGAATCCCAAATGGTATTCCGATTCCGATTCCAAAATTTTGGAATTTCAAAATCCAATTCCGATTCGGAATTTTCAGAATTTTTTAAAATGTTACATTTTCGGAATTTTCCTGAAATTTACAAAAATCTCCAATTTTGGCAGCTTTTTGGATTTTTTTGGAATTTTAAATTTTGACATAATTTTGGAATTTCGGGCAAAGGGTGGAGATGGTAGAATAAAATTTGGTTAGGATTTAGGATTTTTAAATTTTTTATGCGGTGCATCGCGGGCTATTGCTTGCTGGTGGTGTTGAGTTAGACCCATTTTAAGTATATATATATATATATATATATATATATATATATATATATATATATATATATATATATATATATATATATATATATATATATATAGAGAGAGAGAGAGAGAGAGATGATAAACTGCAGCGTGCGATGTTGCACTGGAGCCGTCTGATGCACTACTGCGTGAATCGCACGCATCGTAGCGGTGCATCAGACAGCTGCGGCGCGATGCCGCACGCACCACACGCCACAGCCTAATATATATATATATATATATATATATATATATAGAGAGAGAGAGAGAGAGAGAGGCGTGTTAGGCTGCGGCATGGGTGCGTCACACTGCAGCCGTCTGATGCATCGCTACGGTGCGTGCGATGCATGCAGCAGTGCATCAGACGGCTGCGATGCGACACCGCACGCACCGCACGCCGTATTTTATCATTTCTCTCCCTCTCTCGCTCTCTTTATATATATATATATATATATATATATATATATATATATATATATATATATATATATATATATATATATATATATATATATATATATATATATATATATATATATATATATATATATATATATATATATATATATATATATATATATATATATATATATATATATATATATATATATGAGGAATGGGATGCTGCCTATCAAAGTAGCATTTTTTGCTGCTTTGAGACATTGTTTGACCATCCTAGAAGTTTTGGAATTTGATGAAATTTGGTGAGGGTGTTGTCTAGGGTAAGATGATCATCCTCACAAAGTTTCATCAAATTCCAAAACTTCTAGGGGGTTCAAATGGTCGAAGCAAAATCAGTCGTCTGCAGTCACCGTTAAAAATCTGCAGCATTTTGCTTCGACCATTTGACCCTCTTAGAAGTTTTGGAATTTGATGAAAATTTGTGAGGATGATCATCTTACCCTAGACAACACCCTCACCAAATTTCATCAAATTCCAAAACTTCTAGGATGGTCAAACAATGTCTCAAAGCAGCAAATACGCTGCTTTGATAGGCAGCATCCCATTCCTCTCTCTCTCTCTCTCTCTCTCTCTCTCTCTCTCTCTCTATATATATATATATATATATATATATATATATATATATATATATATATATATATATATATATATATATATATATATATATATATATATATATATATATATATATATATATATATATATATATATATATATATATATATATACGCACCACACGCCACAGCCTAATATATATATATATATAGAGAGAGAGAGAGAGAGGCGTGTTAGGCTGCGGCGTGGGTGCGTCACACTGCAGCCGTCTGATGCATCGCTACGGTGCGTGCGATGCACGCAGCAGTGCATCAGACGGCTGCGATGCGACACCGCACGCACCGCACGCCGTATTTTATCATTTCTCTCTCGCTCTCTCGCTCTCTTTATATATATATATATATATATATATATATATATATATATATATATATATATATATATATATATATATATATATATATATATATACATATATATAGGAAACGGGAAATGAGCTGCCAGCCTATTTCGAAAAAATGGGCAGCCACCCATTTGATGTCCTTTGGAGTCTTATAATGTGCTGATTTTTTGTGAGCATAACTATCTTATTTTAGATAGAACACCCACAAAAAATCAGCACATTCTAAGACTCCTAGGGGCATCAAATGTTAGAAGTTTTATCGAGCGTTCGTTGTCACCGTTAATCTGAAATATTACATTTGATGCACCTAAAAGTTTTAGAATTTGCTGATTTTTTGTGGGTGTTCTATCTAAGATAAGATGCTTATGCTCACAAAAAATCAGCACATTCTAAGACTCCTAGGGGCATCAAATGGGTGGCTGCTCATTTTGTCGAAATAGGCCGCCAGCCTATACCCCGTATCCTCTATATATATATATATATATATATATATATATATATATATATATATATATATATATATATATATATATATATATATATATATATATATATATATATATATATATATATATATATATATATATATATATATATATATATATATATATATATATATATATCTATATAATATTTCACTACGAATGGATAAAGAGAGCCGTTCGATACAAACATAAGAGGCGGTTAGAGAATTTGATGGCTAAGATCTCTATGCATTGGGTATTATTTATATGTTATGCACGATCTGCTAGAGACCTGATCTTTAAGATTTTTTTTAAAAATCATAACCGTCCGTACCCTGACGTTAATTTGGCAGGCACTGTAATCATATGCCACGTCAATCGGAATATCGCACGATCTCTCTTTTCTCTCTTTCTCTCTCTACGCGTCCCTCTCTCTTCGAACCGCTCAGCCCATCCCCCTCTCTCTCTAACCGTTCAACCCGTCCCCCACTCTCTCTCTATTTCCTATTTTATCTCGACCTGTTACCGTCCCCGTCCCCCACCCCCACCCCCACCCCCACCTCCACCTTATCTCTCTCTCTCTCTCTCTCTGTCGCTGTCCCCTCCTCCCCTCTCAAGCCCTAGCCCTCGCCGGCCGGGACCCCTCCAAGCTGGCCCGAACCCTAGAATGGGCGACCTCGCCGGCCACCCACCCCCCTCTCCCCGTCCCCATCCTCCGCGCCAACGTCCCGACCCTGACCCCCACCGTCTCTCTCTCCCCCGTGGCCTAGGGTTCAGGCCGTCGGAGTCCTGCACCCAGCCTCGATCCGACTGTCGGCCTCGATCCCGCGCTCGCTGCTCGCTGCTCGCAAGCCCTAGAAATGGGGATCCCCCTCCCCCATCTCCTCTTCACCGAGAAGCCCTCGATGGCCCCCTCCCCAACTGACCCGACCGCCGCCGCCGCCCTCATCCAGGACGAATTGAAGCTGATCGTCGCCCACCGCACCGTCAAGATTTTCGAATTCGTTATGGTCCTCGGCCTCGGCATCGGCTCCACCACCTCCCACGCCCTCGACCGCATCGGCGACCTCCACCGTGGCATCCTCACCGACATCGTCGGCGTCCCCACCTCTAAGAAAACGGAGGCCCACGCCGCCACCATCAACATCCCGCTCTCCGACCTCAACGCCCACCCCAACGACGACCTCTCCATCGATTGCGAGGACGAGGTCGACCCCTGCCCCATATGTGGAGGTCTTCTAGAGGAAACAAGATCTGGGTTTTATGGCTTTGTTTGGTGGAAGAAAAAGATTAAAGAAGATGACCTCAAGTTCTTCAAGATGCCCCTTCGGTTCTTCAAGATCTGGGTTCTCTATGCTTTCTTTTGCCCTGCTATGATTTTTTTTTTTAAAACCTGTCTAGCTATGATTCTTTGGCATGTAATTGCTGCCGTTAGCTGACATGCACTTCGTAGGTTCGTATGAAGGCTATATTCCTTTGTAGCATCTATCTTTTTTTCTGTTTTGGATCTGCTTACACAGCAATTGATTGCACTCAGAGTCTCAGATCCACATCACAAAATACGAGTCATTGTTTTTCCTGTGTACTTAAAACCAATAAATTTCTTTATCAGGTAAACCAGGTTTTACAAAGAAACAAGCAGATCTGTTCTTCCTGCCCGATTTTGCAGATGACTTTCCTGTTGCAATGCAGGTAGCATATCGAGTCGATTTTTAGTGATATTTCACTCAAAGACATTGTCAAATTTCTGATTTTATGAATATTTATTCTGCAGATCTCACAAAAGTATGGATTGATATTTGTAATCACGAAGCTTGGTCTTCTATTTGTCTATGATTTGGAAACAGCCACAGCGGTCTATAGAAATCGAATCATCACCAAGTTGGTGACTTTTAATCGGATTTATGGTCAGCACCAAGTTGGTTTCAATTTTTTTTTTAAAGCAATGTTTGCCATTTGCACTCTGTTTTTCTATGTAATAGTTTGGAGTTATGACTTCAATGCAAAGTTTTTTGTGATGCTAAAGTATAATTAGCTTCAGTTTTACATGGTGCTCCAATTATTGTGAGCCTTATTTCTTTGTGAGCCTTATTTTTTTGTGAGCCTTATTCTGAGTGTTGGTTCTGCTGTTGCCGGAGGTGGGGAAGGAGATGAGAAGGAGAGAGGTGGGTGCAGTCGCGATGTCGGGTCTTGCCGGAGGTGGGAAGGAGATGAGGAGAGAGTGGTGGGTGCAGTGAGGACGTAGGGTCTCTCTCTCTCTCTCTCTTTCTCTCTCTCTCTCTCTCTCTCTCTCTCTCTCTCTCTCTTATCGGTAAATTGCACTTTGCTCTGTTGAACTTTAGCTCACACCAAACCCCACTGTAGTTTATTTAGTTCCAAATCACTACCTAAAGTTTGAAATGTTAGTACAAGACCCCTTTTGTCAACTACTTAAATTCCTCATTTGGTAATTTTTATCTGATAAAAACTGAATTGAAGGGGGCAAAATGTATTTTTTAACTATAGAGGGGTTATATGTTTTTAGTATGAACTTCAAGGGGACAACGTAATTTACCCTTCTTTTTTAGAAAGATAGCTCTATATATCTCGCCCTCACTGTCTATCTCTCTATGCTCGCATTGGTCTCCTCTCTTCGCTCGCCCCTCTCAACTCATCGTCTGTAGCTCACGTCACAGCTGTCCGTTGCACCCATACCCAACCGGTGAATCGAACTCAACCCCAATCGGCAGACAAAGGGACGACAAAGATCAAGTGGCAAGTTGGAGCCAATGACGTTGGGCCAATCACAATCGTTCCTTTGTTTGTCGATTGGGGATTAGTGTCGATGCACCGATCAAGTATGGGGGTAACAAATGACTATGACGTGATGTGTAAACGATGATGCAGAAAAAGGGGGCAACCGATTTGGGTTCTTTGTGGTAAGCTTTTTTGCTGCCCGATTGATTTTCTATACTTGCTTAGGGCTTAATCGTGGTCCGCCACACTGTCCATTAGAAGGGCATAATAGGGGGCTCTCTCTAACAAACGACGTGGCCGACCACGATTGGGCTGTAAGCAAGTGCCAAATAAATCGGATAGTTGGTCGAACCTGATGGTTGGCTAGCGTGAGGAGGTGAAGATCGCCAACTTCGGGGCGAGTTGCTAATAATTTGCTTTGGGTTAGCATAAAGGTTGTCTTTGATTTAATTTCCCGTCATTATAACTTTTTAAAGAGAATGAAAAAACCCAAGCCAGAAAAAGAACGAGCTTTAATCGTATCCCATGCAAAAAATAAAATAAAATAAAATAAAATTATGGTTTGTGAAACAAAAAAATGTTTTCTTTCTAAAAAAAACATCCAAGAGTATTGTTTTTCATTGGTTCAAAAATAATCTATGCAATTTTTTTTTATTCTTAATTAAAAAATT